>JAKUCV010004237.1:183360-215429 GCA_028386065.3 Turnera subulata
GAAATGGTACTGGCCAATACAAGTAAGAACCATCGGTTTGCATTTTGATGTTATCTGTTAAGAGATGATCTGATATGATGCTTATCGATATGATTCTTGAAATCTTTGTGATCATGTTATTTGCGGTTTGATTATCTGAGTTTAAGGACTTGAATTTACTGGTGAATTATTATATGGTTAAATTTTGTTTGGAGTTCGAGCTGATAATTGTTGATTAAATTTGAGTTTGATGTAATGGTATATTTGGAGAGTTATCTGTCAATTATGATTAATTTGAGGTTGATCTAATGGTATTTTTTGGGGAATAGCTTATAGTGATACTTGAGGTACGTAACTTTGTTGAGATTTGAGATATTGGAGATGATTGTGGTAAAAGGTTTTTATCATGAGTCTTTGTTGAGGTTATAGTTCATGTGCTGGATGAAGATGTCGGAAATATGTTTACATTGAGGTTTGATTTTGAGGTGATCTCGGGAATTGTGATTCGGTTGCTAGTTTGTTAATTGTGTGATGAGAGATACATTGATGATTGTGCTAGGAATGATTTGAGGGGTAGATGCATAAGTATGAGTTATGAAAGGATGTTTGGGTCGTGAGGAATCCAAGTTATGGAAATTATAATTACGATATCTCGGTAATGATCGGGTTCTAGTAACTAAGGTATATTCCGGAAATTTTATACTATTTTAGCTGAATTAGTATGTGGAAGAAGGAAATACTTGAGGTTCGAAACATGTGATAGATTATGGATTTTTGGTCTTGAGGTATTCACAATGGGAGTGATGATCTTGTTACTTAGGTAACAACTTGGGGTTCTGTGTTAGAGGATATGTGTAATGGATTAAAAGATTGGATATATTTTTGTTTGGTTGATTGATGATAAATGAAACGGTTTATGGATTTTGGTATTAATATTGTTGATTATGATTGGATAAGATTCTTTGTTTAGAGCTTTGATCTTATGATCTATTGATCTTGTTAGACTAAGTCGATGATTGACTTGGGTATATTGGAGTCCTTGCTTGGAAATGTATTTGATGGACATGATGGTTCTACATGGTGGTTTGGCCGACGGTATTTTGATACCGGGTGACACTTGTTTGTGTCAGCTAAGCACTTGGTTGCTTGACTTATCTATAAATTTGGAGGACGAAATTTTGTTAAGTGGGGTAGAACTGTAACGCCCCGAATTCTCGGTATTTAATTTTTATGGAATTTTCAAAATTTTTGGAATTTAAATTACTAATTTTACTCTTGGAGAATTTCTGGGTATTTATGATCAAGGGAAACATTTTACTTCCTTGGTAATAATATTTATAGTGTGGAAATTAATCTTTATTCAGGATTAAAGTAGAAAATTGAGTATTATTTGTGTTTGAGTTTAAAACACAAGTTTTGGAGTAGTATTGACCAATACTACGTAGTTTTGGGAAGCCTAGTACATGAAACTCAAGTTTGGATGCGTTTTGACCATGGGAGTAAGGCTGTGTTGACCTAGGGAGTTAAAGAGATTGAACGACGTCGTTTTTAAGGCCAACGACGCCGTTTCTATTGCCGGTCGAAAATTACCCTAACCCTAGAGTATTTATTCTTTCTTTTCCTCTCTCTCTCCTGACTCCCCTGTTTCAGTTTCGTCTGCCACACTCCCCACAATTCCTCTCTTCTCGCTTCCTCAAAAATTAAAACCGCCACCCGCTCCTCTTTTCTCTTCTCCCTTTTGCATCAAGAGTCGCGATGTCTTCTCTTTTTCTCGCTGTCAATTGCAACCGGTGTGAGGCCTCAAGCTTATGCAAGCCGCCTCTATGTTCTCTTTCGCCATCGCCGGTTACAGACCTAGCAGGAGGTCCACGGGAGAGGACCGGGCCTTTCGAGGGTTGGGGCTTGCGGGTCGCCGATGAGACGCTAATCGATCCATTGGCGGTCGGTGGTGGCTAACTCGTTGTGTATGGCAGCGGGTCGACTGCGTCGGTAGTTGGAGGACAGGTGCGTGTGGGAAGGTTGAGGCGAGTTGCCTCAGGTTGTTGGCGGAGAAGATGAGGCAGCGGACAAGCTGAGCTTGTGCCGTCGTCGTCTGGTACGTATAGTTGCCGACTCTCTATCCCTCTTTCTCTTTTCTTCTTCCTTCGTTTTTGATGCGTGTGGAAACTAACCCAATCGGGTTTTCTGTTGCTGGATTGTGGACTGGCGAGCTGGGTTCGTTCCGTGCTTGGTTGGGGTTGGCTTTCGCTTGGTTCGAACCTACTGGCCGGAATCTGTTTGGTTGTTTACAAGGAGGATGCGAGTTTGTTCTGGTGGTCCGGTGTTGTTGGGCCGGGTTCTGGTGCAACGCGTGCTGTTACTATCGTCCGGTGAGCCTCTTCCTTCCCCATCTCTTTTTTTCTCGGCTCTTCGTTTCTGGGTTCGGGCTGAGCCCTTTGTCGGGTAGAATTTCTGGGAACCTTATTTCTATTTGATTGGCTATTCACTGTTTGTGAGTGTTGTATCAAGTAAAATGTTCAATTGGGTGTTTTTGAGCCTAAAATGCTTGCTGGAATTTAATCTAGGTTTTTACTTGTTGGGTTCTAATTATAAGGAGATGCATATATATAAATATACATGTATGGCGAGAGAGTCTTTGATGGTAATGGAACATATGGATTAAATGTTGGTGTTTTGAAGATTAATTCTGCAGATGCATACGAATTTCACATTAGCTCCTTACAGAAGAATGCGTTTTCTCTTAAACTATTACTTTCTCCAAATGGACATGTTGGGGGTATGAACACGTTCTGGAAATATTGATGTTAACTTCACAGTTTGTTTTCAATGTGAGATTATAGTCAAAGCTTTATTACAATGAGGTGGACTTATCATGAAGTTTTCCTCCTGAAACTTGGTTTTCTAAGAAAGGATTTTTGGACAGTGAAGGATACTGGTTTCTTTGAATGATTTTTATTACATGGGTTTTGAATTCCTTGAATTCGTTGTTCGTGGTTATTAAACCTTTGCTTTTATGCACATGCTAGGTCTTTGTCAGGCTCTAGCAATTTATCGGCAGCCTATAATTCTTTTTTAGGATAGTTGGTCAAGTAAGGCCATATCTTCTTTTAAAAGATTTAATCATGGTTAATGAATTTATCACGGAATTTTACATTATTAAATCTTGGTTTCTGCGCATTGGTTTCTATATACATTCGTGACTCATACACCTGCAGCTTCTTTTGAGCTTGATTAAATTGATTCGTAGGTGGATCTTTGGTTTCACTAAGATAGTGGGCCTAGTCCCTAGTTCGGCTAATGTTCCATGTCGGGTTGGGGATTGTGGTCGATAAATTTATATAACAAAGCACATCTCTTTGTCTTCGGAATGAATGTCTAAGTGATTCATGTGATCATGTGTTTAGGCATTGAGTATCCTTGGGGAGTAGCTGAACGAGTGTCGGTTTTCAAAGCCATCCTTCTAGTCCAAGTGAGGACTTATAAACCTTTGTATGCATTGCTGCCTACAATGCTCGGTTAATTGTCTTGGTATATAAAGTGGTATTAATTGTTGGTCTTGAATGCTGTATGCATGCTTGTCTGATGTGCTGATGTTGTTAATTGTAAATTGTATATATTGATGATACCTCTGATGCAGTGTGCATGATTATGTGAACTGTGTACCAGTGTGATTTAATATGTCTGTCGAGCATGACTTGTTTTGCGTGTTAAATAACGTGATAAATGGTTTTGTGGTTTGTGTGGTGGACTGTGGGCTGGAGGCCCGGATTTGAGTATAAGAGGTTAATTCCACACAACCATGTTTGAAATAACGTATGGTACAATTCTTAAAGGATAATTGAGAATAAAATACTATAATAATTCTACTGTGGGGCTGTTGACCGGTTGGTAGAGCGGGAAGTGATACCCCTCGGGATTTTATGCGGTTAGCATATGGGTCTGTTATGACCGGTTCTACCTCCCTCCTTCTACCTCCCCCTTTCTACCTCCATCTTTCTCTCTGTCTCTCTCTCTCTCTCTCTATGGTTATGTTTGGGCTTCATGCCTGGTTTATTTGGGCTTATGCCTGGTTGTCTCATGAGACGGGACCGAGTTCGACGCACACAGTAGAGGGCCTTAATAAAATAATCAAACCTAATAACAAAGATAATAATATAAGTAATGATAAGTGATGGTTTGTAGTCTGATGATGTCTTGCTTTGGGCATTGTGGTTGCTGTTGCCTGATGCCGGTGTACTTGTAGTTGATTTGTATTGTATATTATTGGTTTATTTGTTTGCGGTGAGACAGTGGTTGGTCTCACCCCCTCACAGTTTTACACAGGTTAGCTGATCGATGATCAGAAGAGCATATCAGCAGGTGGCGGTGCTTTCCTCTCCTCGGGTCGGATCCATAGAGTGCACTGCATACATGATATCATATGTATAGTCTTCCGCTGCACACTCGTTGTTGTGTAATTTGTTGTATAATTGTTCATTGATTATGTGGTTGATATTGTATCCCGTGGAGAAGGGCATTTTGGTCACTTCACATGCCATACATTCTTTAATGGATGATTTGGGATACGGGTGTCCCGGGAATGATAAGGGCAATTTGGTCATTTCATATTTAAATTATAGTTTATATTAACAAATTGGGACACGGGCGTTTCAGATAGAATTTTGACTAACGCCTTTAGGTTTAGGAGACACATGGCAGACTCAAGCTCTTGTCCCCTATGTGGTCATGCGGTCGAATCAACATTGCTTACAGTTAGGGATTGCCATTTTGATGCTGATGTTTGGCTTGGTGTAACAAACAATCAGCTGGATGATAATTAATTCCCCTTGAGTCTCCACGAGTGGCTTTGGGTAAATCTAAATCCTAGGAGAGATGAAGGAGGTTGGGGTACGCTGTTTGAAGTTACATGCCGGCTCTTGTGGGAATGGAGGAACATAATAGTTTTTTAGGAGGATGTTGTACCGATTACGTCACTGGCCAGAACGATCCTTGCAATTGTAAGAAGCTTTGAGGAAGTGAAGAGAAGAGAATGGTCGGCGCGCGGCAGGGCCACAACCCATGTCGCACGACCTTAAAAATGGGCGGCACCTCTCTATGTCTCCTTCAAACTGAATGTGGCGAGATTTCAGCCCCGGACTGGAAATGGAGTGCATGTAGGTGGAGTGTGCAGGGATGGTAGCGGTCATTGGATCGTTGGGTTCGTCTTTAACGGCCAGGAATGTAACAGAGTTCAGGCGGATTTGATTGCAATAGAATAGGGCCTGAGCTTTGTAAGAATGCTTGGCCTTCCATCGGTTTGTTTGGAATCGAAAGCTTTTGATGTTTTGAACTGGCTTTCAGATGATTTAGAATGGGATGAGGAATCTGTTGAAGTGAGCAACAACATTAAATCACTTCAACAGGGCCCCTCTCCTATCTACCTTGATTTTGTATATAAGGAAGCTAACACCGTAGCTCGTCATATAGCACAGTTAGCACCTTCTTTTTATCATGGGCTAACTGTTATTGATTCTCCCCCTAGTATAGTTAGAGATTTCCTCCTTGAGGATAGGGGAGCACTGGGCTGATCCCAGTTTGTATTTTGTATTTTGTGCTGTTGACAAATTGCAATACATAACAATTCCCGGTCGCAGACCAAAATGCTTCTCTTCGCCATCATCAATATCTTCTTCCTCATCTTCTTCAGTTTTGCGATTAAAGATGGTTAATGTCGTTTTTTAGTTACCGTTTTTTCTTTGTTCAAGCCAAAACGCCGGTCACCGTTTTTTTTTTGTATTAGCGTAGTCACCTGCGCTCAAGGTTATAAAACCCGGCCCGGCCATTGACCTATTTTAGTGGCCGGGTCGCGGGTTAAAAGGTCCAACCGCAGCCCAACCGGGTCTGACCGGTATGAGAGTTAATAGTTAAAATATATAATTTTTTAACAAAGGTCTAACCAAAAGTCTGGTCATGGTCTGACCAAAATAAAATTTGGAAAATTTTGCCTTTTGACCCGGAGAAAACCGGAAACAGGTCAATAAAAATCGAAAAAACCGAAGAACCCGTCATGACCCAGCCGGGTTTTTGGAGTATACAACCCGGAGGGGTAAAAAACCCAGATTTGTCTCCGGGTCGCGGTTACCCCGATTCAACCGGCCGGGCCGGTCCGGGTTTGATAACAATGCCTACGCTAGTTGGATTGGTAGTCAACTCAATAATTAATAACATACCCATTTGCATTGGCTGAAATGCAATATATATTATACTTTAACCTCTATAGAGAGAGCAGACAGGAGAAGTTGGTCCCTAGGAAACTGTTACAAAAGAAAAGTCTTTTTCTACAAAACAAAAATGGTTTCTATTTCTAAACCTCGTCAATGTAATTGGCCTAACTCGTAACTCAATAGCCAGCCGGTCAGACAAAAATGTAAGGCAGCATGAAACATCTCACGCGAGACAGCTTATTCTACTACCTTTCACACCAAAGAATATTCTCTTTATTTTTTCTGGAACCTAAGCAAGTTTGGATACGTTTCAAACAAAAAAAAAAGCAGGCTGGGTTTCCCTACCTCATCAGGACCCGAAATCCATTACATGAATTAGATACATAGTTAAGCAATGAGGCAGGATTAAGGAACAGGAGGATAAGTGTAGCAAGCTACGGTTAACAGAGGGATGAACTGAGAAATCAATACCATTGTCAAAAATCTCCAAATGCAAGGATTTATGAGGTCAGGCTTGTCTCTTCTGTGGAGATTTTACATATTATCCCCCATAAGAACCCCATGCAAAAAGCTATGTAGTATGTACAACGTTAAAAAGACAGGTGAAAAAGGAACTGCAGATTTCTTTTCAGGATTATCCTGAAAATAGAAAGACCAGTCAAACCCAAAACCAAAAGATTCAAAGATTTATAAGTAGGGTAGAGCACTTGGTGCTTAATCCACAAATGGGAACCAAAATACGGGTCATGGTTAGAGCTGTACAACAGTAACCATATGATTTCTGCTATCTCTGGGTTTAATTCCTATCCAGAATCTCTGCTGGCAAGTTCAAATCAAAAAAGCCACCACCATCCTTTCTGGCCCGCTTCCGAGATGAGCAACCACTGTCATCTGAACTTCCGGAACCTGAGGGTCTATCACGGTCTGATGCCCCACCTGCAGACCAGTAGCCAGTAGAGAAATGAACATGACAACTAAACTGCAGAAACGATATGAATGCCTTGTACAAGGGTTATCTACTTCTCGGATAAAGACATTGCAAAAGAAAAGGAATTGATATATTTCTGTGATGTATTTCGAGGGAGACAAACATCTCGCAATGTCAAAAATCTGACACTAATGCAACAAATCAAAACATTAAAAACAAAGGGAAAAATTGAATTTTCACTATCAAAAAAGTTTTACTAGACAACAACAGGGAGAATACTCATCATTCTAAAAAAGTTTTACTAGACAACAACAGGGAGAATACTCATCATTCTATGTAACACAAGGTGATCAAGGGCACAAAATTTCAGCAGCTGGGAAGTAAGAACAGTGAGAGAAACGAGTAGCAAAACCAGGAATGCTATAACAATGAGGCATCGCACTTATACAGGAAAACGATATACAACATCTAGAAGAAAACACATGACCAGAATATTACCACTAGCAATGCCACCTGAAGTTAGGCAGTCATTAGTAGCATTAGCTTTGGTGCTCCAACAAGAGACAAGATCAGATGCCCTTTCAACACCCTTTGACCGATAGGGGGCTATATTGTGGATACCCAATTGTAGAGGACCCAACAGATCACTATCAATGTAATCATACCTGCACGTGAGTTTGGTTAGTTTAAGAATTTCAAAGGTACCTAGAGAATATAGAACTCATAATAGTTGAACTCACATTTTCTGACAGAAACTATCAATGACCACACACAGATTGATAACTTGCATCCTTGTCTCCATAATTTTATCATCACTGAATGTATCAAAAGGCTCCTCGAGAATCTTGGAAAGTCTCTCGACATTTGACTCCAGCTGCTGCTGCTGATCCTCAAATAGATTCTGCTTCATTTCCCTTTCTTTACTTGTCATCTCGTCCTTAAACAGCTCCTCGCCAAACATATAAAATGCAAATGGGTATGAATATGAAAGAACCCGCCTTGATCTGAAAAGCCTGCAAAGTCCATTATTCACCCAGCTAAAATCTTTGACCTTTGACTCCCTATTTTCTGAATTTGACACCTTCTCTAGGATTGTCTCCTTCAATTTACTTTCAAGCTTAAAAGAATCTGTATGGGCTTTGTAACGGTTATGATAGTGCATATATCGATAGAGATCCCGTTTAGCTCTTTCTGTGTTTTTACCCTGGTCTTCTTTGTAGCGACCACAACTATGATTTGCAATTCTTGACCAAGTATGTTCTCTGCCAGTAGCACCACCACACAGCCAACTGTAAAAAGCACAATATGAAAATATGTTATCAGAAAGCTAGACCGCCTGAATCAATTCAACAGAATCTTCAATAATTAGCAGTTGATGATTCAAAGACAATATAAGTCCAAGTCATGTAAGGAGCATTATTATCCAATACTTGCATTAACTTGAAAGCTAACATCTTCAGAACATATTAACATAAAAAGCTTATGTAATCAAATCCTTTATCAGACAGAGAGAATGAGAGAGAGAAGCAAATGCTGACCAAAATGCTTGTCCACAGATACAGCTAACAAGATTGCAGCCCCCATTCTTCTCCACAGGCTTATGACACTTTGGGCAAGGTTTAGTATGAACAGTGATCCAATTCACCGTTTCAGATTCATCGCGACACTTTTTGCACCAAAGCTCCCACATCAAGCAGGAGCAGGGGGAGTGAGCTTCTGACAAACAACTGAAACAAAATTGTAGACCACATGAACATTCTACCTCACAAAATTGATCATCCTGAACTCGTATGGCATTCCCACAATGAGGGGCACTTGGACACCACTTGACCATTTTATTGTCCTCAATATATGACTCGAGGAGAAAACGATCAAATTTTTCTGCTAAATCAGGATGCCTTTTACTGACGAGATTCCTGACAACAGCTTCATCGCAGATAGCATTGCACCTGTGTGCCATGCAGCGGATGCGCTTACTTTGCCCCTCATTTATCTTCACAATGAAGTGCTCCGTCCAACCTTCAAAAGATAAAGTTAATGCAAGAGTTTTGATCAGCAGAAGACTTTGCATTTCTGGGTGAAGGAACTTAACACCTATAAAGTAACATCAGCACAAAACATAAATACTTGATAGCTAGAGCCATCTGTGTCAGCCAAAAATTAAACTTTACCAACTGGCTAGCACAACGCACAAACATAACTTTCTCTACTGATAAAATTCAAGAACTTGTAGCTACGATCACCGAGAGTAATATATAAAGTCACACTGCCTTCCCTCAAACTGACACTCTAGGTATGATGTGAACATAGTTCACCAAAATATATACCACATTTGTAAGGAAAATGAATAAAGCAGGGAGGAAGGCTTACAATCATTACAAAAGCAATGGCCACACTCCATTCGTGTGGCCTTATCACCAGTCACATCCTCTATGCAAATATCACATGCTATTGTAGAAGAAGAAGTCAGCGGCGAGTCATCATCTAGATGCTCAACCACCGTAACACCTGCTTCAGTAAACAATGCTGATTTCCCCTTTTCTACAAGAACAGCAAGCAACCTCTCAATATCCCACCGGTAATGAATCAACAAAGTGCGCGCATGGTGCTCTCTGAGTGATACCAAGTCCATAACAGTGCGCAAATCTTCTTTCTATACAAACAAATCACAACACGCAACATTAGGCACAAGAACAAAATGGTGCATAGACCCAAAATCATTTGAAAAAATTGAATCCTTAATTCATTTTACCTGAGCAGCCAAGAGGGACTCTTTAGTAATCACCTGAAAAAACGCAACAACAGCTGGTCATAACAGATATAAGCAACTGCATTCTTTTATTTCAGGCGTCAAATCATAAAAAGCAACAAAATCCGCTTCCAAATTCAATTTTTGCGTATGAAAATGGGATGTCTAAAACCAAAAGTCGGTTGAAAAATAAAAGGTACTCAAGCGAAACAACCAATTCGACCAAACCATGCACAGAAAAATCCCACAATCCAAAACACAGCCAACAGAGTTAGCAACTCTGCGAGCAACATTGATCAAGTTTTCGCTAAAATTCACCCAGACCAACCAAAACCACCAGAAAAATTACTAATACTAACAGCTCACCAACCAGCTCGTACACAAAACAGCCACCCAAGGAAGCTAAAAATCCAATCTTTTTCACTAGAAGACACCCACACAAACTCCTACCCGATTCAATTGAAACAACAACAACAAAATAAAAATGAAAACCCAGAACTCAAAAAAACAAAAAAATGAAGAAGAGAAAACCATCAAATTACCTTAGTGGTGGAGCCCTTGGTGGGGACGGTGAGCCGCGGCTCCTCCGTGTCAAGGCCGTCGAGAGAGTCTCCGTCCTCGGAGTAATAACACTCCTCGTCACTATCTCCGTAATCCTCCTCCATTGACCCAATTCAATAATGAAGACGATAATTACAATCACAAAGAAATGACCTAAAAATCACTATTGTCGTAAGAGACCCGTCAAAATTGAGATAGCAAGAATCCAATATTGGGGGGGTATTTTTTTTCTTGTTTTTCTTATGGGTATGTACGGGATTAGATGGTCGGAAACGACCTATGTCGGTGACCGGAGGGTAATTCCCGACGCGATCAAAGAGAGCCGGCCGACGAGGAGTGAGAGACGACGGGGAAGCTTATAAGAGAAGCATTATATTTTACAAGGGGAGAAAAGAAAGAGAATGACAATTAAACTAGAAGAGCCAAAAAAAACATAACTCTACACCAACAGAAACGCGAAATAACTCTCTTTGGTTATAGGAAAAATAGAAAAAAGAATTATTGGCTTTTAAAAAAAAAAAAAATCTTTTCCATATGCAACCAGCCTGACGATTCAACTCTTTGTAATTAAAAAATAAATAAAATTCTAATAATACCTCCAGTTTTTAAATCTCCGGCTTGGATGCTGCCATAGGGATTCAAACGGCATCGTTTTGCTGCAATTGCAGGTTATTGTTTCGGAACGGTGCCGTTTGATGTTTTTGGCGCGCACCAAACTTCTACAGTTGGATGTTATGACATCAGATGGGTAATACTATCTTTTGTGACTTTGAGGTTTATACTTCAGCGGTTTTGCAACACAAAACACAGAGTCTTGTGTCGGAACAACACGGACTTGTAAGTGTTTTCAGCACTTTGCTTTGATCAGTTGATGTTGTGGTTTCACTATTTTTTTTTTTTTTTGAACAAAGGAATTCAACATGATAAAACTTGATCGTTTATAGGAAAAAAAGTGATAATGATAAAACTTGATCTATGTTCTTCCCCTCCTGAGAAAGATTATCACATCTACCGACCAGCTAAATCTTAAAATTAACCAGTTGTACTAATTGCATAGCGTAAAATTCTGTGACAAATTTTAGACATTTGAAACTTAAAATTCATTTTTTCGCCTATCCTATTTGTTCATCGTTACATTCTTTTATATGTATCAAGCATAGCCCAGCCCAGCCCACCACCACAGCCTGAAGTAACCAAAGTTAAAAGAACTAGACTTCTGCAGAAAACTAGTAATGCAGAGAATGGCAACAGAAAATGCTGCTTGAAAGAGAAATTTCTCTCTTATTTTGGCAGTTAACAAAAATTTGGAATTGTACAGTTTTGAGGGTACATAATGCTCGCATATGGTAAATTTTAAAGTTTAAGAGGTGTTGAGCTCTCTCCCTTGCACCTCTTAGTTCCAGCACTGCAAGAACAGCTTATACTATTTCTACTAATCATCGTCAATGCTGGTGCGGAAAAGAAAATCTTCACCCTCTAATTCTTCTTGAAATAGAGGAAGAGATGGTATCTCAATCTTCTCAGCATGGCCATTCATTTTGTTGTTGTTTGATGTCCTCTTCCCCTGAAAATTTCAAGTCTGTCAATTTACAATACGAAGCAGATAATTCTCCTAAACAACTAAAATACCGAGAAGGAAAAGAAAGAGACTTCTGTTTTGTTACTTGGTTTCTGAAGTTATTGATGAACCCCATTAGCATGCAACATAGATCAGCAAATCATTAACTTCAATAATACATGCAAGCCTAGAACAATATCCCTTCCCCGTAGCAAAACACACTAAAAGAGGAGTGGCTTCAGTGCATAAAACAGACTTGCCTTCCTCAAAACGTAGAAAAAATAATGGAATCCATCACCAAAAGTGCTCCACTCAACAGACCAAGTAAATTCTGGAGCCTCAAAGAAAGGACGCCTGAAATGTGGCTGCAGAAAATCAACTTTTAAGTGAGAAACATTGGCACACACAAACCACACATCTGCATCCAGACCTCCTCAGGTACGTTATTTCAGGTTCATTTGTCCTACCTGTCCAAAAGAGATCGAGATGAAGATGCCATCTGGTTTAAGAATCCTGTGAACTCCTGAGAGCATTGCCATGACCTTTGATACTGTTGCAGGTCTTGGATTCCATGGGTCCCCACTATTGACAAATAGCACCTCCTTCAAATATAGAGAAGGAAGAGTAAACAATTAAGAATCTCAAAAGACTGGCAAGGGAGGAAAAATATTATGTAGATGAAAACTCCACTATAAGTAAAAGGATGACAGATACAATCATCTATTTACCATCGTTCCTTTCTCAATAACCACATCAAAACACTCATCCTTAAAGGGCAGATCTAGCATGTCAGCTTCCAGCACTTTAATTTCTGATAATAGAGCGACAGGGAAGAAAATGCTAAGCGAAAAAGATACAGATAAGAAATACCCCCTTCTTATTTCACAAACTCTTTATTCACACAATTTAGAAAGAGAACTAGCAAACAGTTTTTTTTTTCTCCAGCTCAACAAAAGAGCATCAAACCAACAAATTAACCCAATTTAAACATAAACAATGAGCAAGATAACGTATTGGAATCCAAAGTTCACCTTTAAATCCTTTATTAATCAGACGCTGCTGCATCTTCTGGACAGCAACAGGGGACAAGTCAATACAAGTTAAATGAGTAATCCCATCTTTATACATCTCTTCACTCAGCTGTGAGTTCCCACAACCAAGCTCCAGTACCTTCACCAAAAACCCAACAACCCACATCACAAGAACATCCAAAAAATCAACAGATATCAAATCAAGCAATGCAATTTGCAAGAACTGAAGCAGAAAAGAAAAGAAGAGAAAAAAATAAGCATACAGAAGAAGTGGGATTGATGTGAGATTGAATGAGGTGACGAAAGTGAGAATAGTCTTTCAACCACTCGTAATGTTCCTCATTAGAGAACCTCTTGTCCCTGTGAGAAAAAAATTAAAAATAAACAAGAACAGACAATTAATAATGTTTATGAAGTATGTATAGTAAAAAAACCTGCAATAGGGAGATAGAGAAAATAGACACACACCAGTATTGAGGGTCCAGGTAAGCCAGAGCAGAAACAGGAGGATCGTTTTTCTTCTCTATTGGTTTCGGGGCTTCACCCATATTCGCTATCTTCTTACTCTGCCAATTCGGTTCTTACTTCTTGTGATGTTATGGTTTATTTGCAGAGGGAAGAAAAGAGAAGAAAGAAAAAACCTGAACCCTAAGCAGGCTTGGGCCGAAAAAGAAACACGGGCCTGCTTTGTCTTTCCTTTGACGAGCTGACAGCCCACATGGTCCTGACCATATTCCAGTTCTGCGCGACGCGTCGTTATCATGCCGATTAAAAGATGTGGTCTTAACATCTCGGACCGACTGTAGTCCGGTAGTTGTTGTTGTTGTTAGTGTGGCGTGGTCTCCTGGTTCTTGGACATTTTGCCACGGTACCTGTTGGATGGAAGAAAATTTCATATGCCAAATATATAAGAAATTGATTACCATGACGGGAGGATTCGTTGGATCCACGTGTTGCCTATACAAAGAATATATGTGGGCCTGGGAGACCCAGGGTGTCTAATCTAAAGGACACTCCGATACCTAAGTTAGTCAACACAGTGTTTAGTACACTGCGTAAGAGATAGAAATGAGTAACGTACCTTGGACTCGAGGAATCTCGCTCTTAAAATAGCTATCGGATGGCATATCTGAGAAGCTTTAGCGAGATATAGAATCTAGTTCAAACTGGATACGGATCAGCGAGGATCCTAACAGGCAGATCTAGGCCCAAGATACTAGATCCAATTCCATAATCGGTTATAATAAATCAGACTTTCACTAGCTCCCAAACTAGAGTGAGGAAGAGTCGAGCTTCCCGGCCCAGTTTCTAGAGGCAGTGCGCGCTTTCAATCTATTGTTGCGTGGAATGAAAATCGCTTTACTAGGACGGGATAAAGGAGGAAGTGACGATGAGTATTTGAAAAGACGTCTTGAAAAAGACGGGATGTCTGGCGTTGCGTTGTTACCAAGAGAAAAGAGAACGCACGTTTGCCATTTATGATGAGGATGCACGAGGCGCATTGATTATCCGGAGTGTACCAGGCAGGAAATGCCTAGATAATGCAAATCGCCAAAGCAACGCAGCTGTATGCAGACCCAGAGTCGTGCAAAGGATGTGAGAAAAACCGTTAGGGTTTCTGTTCGCCCGTTATCATTTTTTACCTTTAAATAGGCCTTATGAGGTGCGGATCGTCATGTTCGCAAGAACTACCCATTGAAAGCAAGAAACCTACTGATAGAAATCTAGAAAGCAAAGAATGTACCCCAAATGTGGGAATCAGAGAAACCCAAAAAATCAAGGGTTGTTGTGGGTTTGCAAATAGCCTAGCTCCTATTTGTGTTGGATCTTCCAACAATTTTAATTAATGAGATCCGGTATTTTGATTCTCTAGAAAAAAAAAAAAATCACTCCTAACAATCACCTGATCTCTTCAAAGCCTCCACAAGTCCCGAGGATTCTCCACGGTGAAGGTGTTGCGCTGGGTGGCGAGGTGAACGGCGCGAGCGTGATGCTAGAGATTGCCGAGCCAGAGACGGGTCTTGCGAGAGATAGGGATGGGAAGTGTGGAAGGGATGGCTATTGCGGAATTTTTTTGGTGATGGAATTTAGAATTTTCTTTTTTGTTCATACAAAGTGTTTGAGAAAAAAAAATGGAAAATGGTATTTGTATATATCTTTTATTTATAAAAATACCACTGAGAAAACAAGAAAAACATCCTTCTTTCTCTTTTTGTACACGAAAAATAACTTTTGGACAATTATTTTTAAAACCATTGTCCCAAAATATTTCCCAAATAAATTTTCTTTATTTTCTAAACCACATAAACCAAAAAAAAAACCAAAACTTTGAAAACACTTTCAGATACTCCCTTTTCTTGAAAGCTCGGTTAAACAAAGCATTTTCGGAAAATAAGAAAGTGAAGAATGCAGTATAGCAACGCAATCCGGTCATGACATTCCCGTACCCCCCATTTGATTTAGACTTCGACAGGCATGTTTTACAAAACCAAAGTACCAATAATGCATACTATGACGGATTAAGCAGTAACATTTTCCATAAAGAGGATGAAACAAGCATCGTGATCTCTTTTCTACTGTTTTTTGGTTACAACTATCTAACTGTTCCTGGAATCTTAAAAATGGTGAATGTCAAGAGGTTTTTCATGTAGTCAATTTGGCAGTCTCTTCCTGGCAGTTTCCTCCCTCATTCAAACACTGGAAAAAATTTCTACAAGTTGCATAAATATTGAATCCAGCAAGCCTCCACATTTTTCTTCAACCATCAAGAAATGGGCGAGGTTGTCCTTGTCAACCTGGTGAAGCGTCCCTATTTGAGGCAGTGATCAGTGTACATATCTTCAAAGGATTTACCCCAGAAACTTATAGAAATGCAAGAATCCCTAGAGTCAAGGTGAGCGAGAGTCAACACCAGCATGAAAGCCTTCCGTGTAGGCCGAGTTCTTGAACAACATCTGCAAAAAAAGGACCCTCTTGAGCAATTTTACACTCAATAGCTAATGTGAAAAACTGATTCACGATCTAATGCAATCTCAAAATTAACAGCAATAAGGATCAGACTTAAAGCTAGGATTTTCAGAAGCAACGTAATTTGCAAGGCAGCCTTTGCTGTATTGAAACAACAACTGAGGATTACTCACAAGTATACTGCTCAAATCAGAAGTGAGGCGCTTTCTCATTTTTTCAGCAACCACAGTTCCAAGACTTTCACCATGTTGCTTTATGGTGTCCTCTGTGATCTGTATATGGAATATTGTTAAACCAACTTAAAGTACCACAATGCTGAGAACGCACATTGTACAAGTTACCTCTGAAAGCAGTAGAGTTGATGTCTTCTCCACAACCGCTTCTGTTAATAGTCCAGCATCAGAGAAAATACTGGGTTGATGTACTACATCTGCAGGTTTCTCTTTCTGATTTTGTGCAGCACCATGTGGCTTAGATGTTTTAACTGCATCAAGAAGTCAAAATATTAAAAGACGGACAGCCAAATAAACAACAATCTCCCCATCGGAACGGGACAGGAACACAACCTACGTACACAAATTACTGTTACATAAGTCGAGTATCTCATTTGTAAAAAAGATTAAAAGATATCTAATTAGTCTATTTAACAGCCTTTCCCTCAATCAAAAAGTATAACCACTAGCGTGATAATAGGTAAGATAGAGGTTTTCAAGGATTCAGTTTAATAAACAATCAACAATCCCGACTTATAAAGACTTTCATGCATTTGTAAATTTGAGTTAATTATTCGTGAACTAAAGCAAAGGATGCACTTCAACCAGACAACAAATGTGAAGATTGGAGAACCTTTTGTCAAACAAGTTCATCAAGCAAAACCCATCTAAGGGACCTCATAGAAAGCCTCTTCACCCATGTTAGTATAAAAAAGCAAAACGAATTTACAAGTCAAAAGTGCTCCTTCCAACAGTTGCACAGTTTAAGATTTTGCAATTTGGCCAAATGTTTTAGAAAGGTAGCAAAGAAAAAGATCATTGGATCATGCATTAATGCAGCAAATGAAAAGCTAGGAGAGGAGCAGAACTAAAAACCAGGCAAATTCATAGGAGTTACAAGGTATGACCTGAGACATGCTTCCACTATTTATCACCCACAATCAAGGGAGACATGCTTCTATGTGTTTCAAAAGATAGTAACAAAAAAATTTCCAAAGTAATAGGGGCAAAGGGATAGAAAGTATCATCCGACTTAATGGCCCTTCTTCCCACCCCTCTTCCAAGCCCCATCACAATTTTTTTTTAAAAAAAATACAGAACATTAAGAATAGTTCGGAGAGTAGTAGAATGTAAACACCCCAATAAAATAAAGATCATACACCGGCATACAAACTTTATATAAATCCTCACAGAATTGTAAGTAAGATCACATAAGTACCTGCCACTGTTGTCGCCTTCTTATCCATAGTAATGTTATTTTCTGCAGGAGCTTGCAGGGGACTGGGAGATGCTTTTCCTGGACCATCTGGCAGAACAATTGAACCAGATGGAACCAAAGCAGCAAGGTCAGGTGGTTGATCCTTCCCCACTGTCGGGTTGGCCTACACGAAACATAAGGCATACACTCAAACAGTTTGATGGAAAAACATTCTGTGAATTGACAGAATAAAATCTGAATCACCTCTAGGTCAACATACGATGCCTCTCTCCCAATTGATTTGAGAAACTTGTTAAGATCACAAGATTTAAGAGCTGGAAACAGCAATAGCAGATGAAATAGAACTGTCAGCCTACGGAGCAAAACACTTGAAGCAATATCTTGCAACAAAAGTTACCCAATTAAGAATAATAGTAATCATGTACTGTAAAACATAACTACCAAGCTGGACAAACTTCAAACTATCAATAATGAGACCCTCCCCATATATGATGACAAATGTAATAGGTGACATAGATAACAAAGGTTGTAACCATCCAAATGGCTAAAGATATGAAACGTTTCAACAATACATAACTAAAATGCATTAGAATAAAATAATTAGATCTTATGCAAGCCATAGAAAAAAAAGAGGACTATGCAAAGGTTTCAAACTTACCAATTGACATATCATTAGATAGGGGATGGAAGAAACAATGCTCCTGAGTTTGAAACTTTTTATCCAGCAATAGTGAGACATTTCTTCACAAAACAAAGACAAAAGTTGATGAAACAGGATATGAACAGCATGACATAAAAAATATGCAACCAGGGATCAAATATAAGATTAATATGCTAAACATGACTTATTAATCCACGTAGAAATGGTACTACTTATCTTGAATTTTATAAAATCATAAACTTGTCAACATACAGAATATCTTTCTGAGTTATGCATAATTTTTAGTTGGCATGTCGCAACTATCTTGAACCAAAAAAACTATGATTTGGAAATATGAGTATGTTTGTGCGTGTACGCACAGTCCCCAGGCAATCTTAGAAAATGAAGTTAATGAAATTTTTACTTGACTTCCTCAATCTGTATCTCCACCTGCAATTATTAAATTCATGCATAAGAAGTACCAAATCTCAATCCATGCATGGTTTACTTTTACTTTACATTTTATTTTATATATACTCTGCTAATTTTTAATGCAGATGAAGAAGAATATTTGTATTTAATTTCCTTAGGTAGCTGTACATTGCCATTTGCAGGGTCACTGGAACATTTTAGGTTACTTTAAGTTGTGGTCTCTTTAATATTGACAGAAGATGTAGTTTTAGGTTTTAAACATTAGTTTAGTTTTCTAAGCTACTCATTTAGAACTTTAAAGTCCTTGCTTCACTTGGAATCTGACTAAAAGGATTATGAGAGCTTCGAGTCCATAGAACCAATGCACATCATGCGTTCCGTACTTTCACACACATTATATAATCAAAACAAAAAAAGTAAAAACTGCCAGTGGCCCAAGAATTAACTAAACTAAGCACATACCGTGCTGATTCATTCACGACAGCCAATGGAGTAACAGAACCCAGCGAAACCTTAACAAATTCAAAGAAGAAAAACGAAGTGAGTGACCAGAAAATGTACAGACGACAGAGGAATAATTAGGCACGATCAACTAATACATAAATGTATACTTTATTTTGCAAAACTAAAAAGCACTTGAATACTTTATACAGAGATGGCATTCATCAGTTTTAAGAACAACAAACAAGAACCAGCTTCTCTTTAGCTCCCATCTCCAGGTTTGCAACATTCAGAATATTGTTGTTGTGAGCTACTAATTAAAACGCCACCATGTATAACAGGTGCATAAATGGGTATGCAAACAGTGAAAGGAAAAAGCTAGCAATACTACTACTTCCAAGCACAAAATTTTATGTCTGAAAGAACTTCAAGCTTTTAACTGCTAATATGAAACAGAGTCCAAATAGAACAGTCTCCTTCAACATACTATAGCAGCCAATCAGTAACAAAAACCCTAATCCGTTTACAGACGCAATTCCTGAACATCATATGAGACACTAGCAAAAATAGTGCTGTTGAATGCATTATCAAAAGTTTTGGCATATAACAACTACTATTTCTTCTTTCTTTGTTTGATCAGAAAGCTAACAACCAAATGGTGAAAAGGGGTTCCATGATCCATTAAGTTTATTGATAACAAAAGGCAAAAAGCGGAAATATATGCGTAGTGGAGGCAGAAGTTTAAATTATGGTAATGACTGTAGAGGAAAATGTAGAAGATGCCAGAATTGAGGGACAGTAGATGCATGCACCTGAAGTATCTCACTCAATGCCTCTTCAGGAGCCATTCTTATACCTCCTTTTCCCAAACCAAGCCTCTGAGACAAAACTGCTCAATTTCAAATAAGCTACTACCATGATCATCCAGGAAAACAAATGAGTAATCAGGGATTAAACCATTGGGTGCAGAAGATAGTGATTCACCTTTTAAATCAACCTTTGTGCCCAGCAAAGAAGAAACAATATAAAATCGACTTTTCTTGTCCTGCATATAGCAGCATTTGAAATCATTGGACGGAAAAGTAGGAAAAACACAAATCTACAGTTGGAAGGATGAACAACCAGTTATTTACTAATCTTTTCATACCTTCAAGAATAAATTCACACTCAGACCACCTCCCTTATCCCCAACATATTTTTCCTAGCGGGAGGAAGAAATAGACAACCATTAGTAAGAGCACAGAAGTCATCCCATAAATTAGTTTAAAATAGCAATGAAAGCAGCATTTTACCTGCTCTGCGGCAGTCATAACAGCAGGATGTTCATACTGCAGAAAATCAATTTGAAGCTCCTGAAAGCAAAAGGAAACAAAATTATAACTCCAAAAAGTCACAAAGAAAGGAGCCCATAACACAAAAGTTTTACTGAGTTGTTTGGAAAATGGGAAAATATCAATCTAGTGAAGTGCCCTAGCAAGTTTTGCATCACCTAAACCAAAATTCAGTTCAAGCATTCACTAGGACAAACTCTTGTTCGGTTACAAAATCGTTCCAGTGGCAGCTTCAACCTAAAATTCGCATGCCGGGAAGCACATTGCAAGTCACATCCACATTACTGTAATAGGGGGGCAAAATAGAAACTGAGCAATTCGAGTAAGGTGCGTTTATTTGAAGTACACAAAAACGCAAGCAACCATCCTAACCAAGTAGGAGCACCACCGGTGATGAACATCCACAAACTCAACTATAGATAGTGGAAGAGCAAAGGTGCAAAACCCCTCCCAAAAAGGATAATAATAATAATAATAATAACAGTACTACTGCTTTCCACTTGGACAGTAACGTTGCTTCACTTATTATCCGAGGGAGGAAAGAATAACATTAAAACGTAAACGGAATCCGAGATGGTAGAGAAGAACGGATTTTTGTTCTCGTAATAATCAAACAATTGTTATACATCGAGTCGTTTTGGTCAAAAGGGGAAAAAAAAAAAACAGAATTGGATAGATCAAAAGATGAGAAAGAGGGAAGAAGAGACCTTGAAGCGAGCAAGCAACTGCTCCTTTGTGAAACCCATGTCTCTGGTGCTCTCGCCAAAGTAGTGTGTGAAATGGCAAAAGAGGAGCCGCAGCCTGAGGCCGCCGCAATAGTGGTAGAATTCAGAAGAAGAAAAAAAAAAAGAAGCAAAGCAATCAATCTCTTTTTGTTTTTGTCGAACCGGGAGATGTATATATTTATATTTTTTTAATATTTGATATACGTCAAAATAAACAAAAGGTAGGTTCTAACTTCTAACCCAGTGTGCCCTATCCTCGCGCAGTAGGGTATTAATTAAGAGATTTAGGGTTAGTATTTTTCATTAAGGATTAATGCCTTGTTTTGTAACTTATTTTCAAAATTAATTCCTTATATTATAATTTAGTTGGATTCCATCCCTTCATTCACTATGTTTTTTATATTTTTTATATTTTTTCTGACTGGATTCCACTTAGATTTGATGACATAGCAATTTTTCGGCGCCACATCGACAAAATCGGGCCATTTGTCAACCAATGAACGAGACATGTAGGATGAATTTGGATTATGTAGTTCGGTCTGAAGATACACCCACTTGCTTATTTAGCACCTGAAAAGTTGCCACATTATCAAATCTCAAACGGTACAGGAGAAGACCAAAATGTGAAAAATATAGTGAACAAAGAGATGAAATCAAACCAGATTATAATACAGGGACGAATCTCAAAATTAAAAGCATTAGTGATACAATATATATTAAGTCAATGTGTTATTGGGTTAATTATGTTCGACAAAAAAAAAAAATTGGGTTAATTATGTAGACATGTAAGATGCCATATAGCATTGTTACTTGCAAAACTATTGGACATGCTCAACAAGAGCTATTACAGATTTTTTTTTTCCCATTAAAAAGACATTGGTGGTGTCATCATCATTCATCAATCCATGTTTCGATCAATATATCCTCACATTAAACTCTCATCATAGGAGAAATCGCCTACAAGAGTCGCCAGCCAATATTCATAATTTCGGAGATCATCCGGCTCAATGGCCACCACCTACACTGTGTAAGGCCACGTCACACTGTGGAGCTTGACTTGGAATGCCGGGACTCGAACTCGAGTCCTAGAGATACTAATAAATCATTTTAAGTTATCGAAATCAATTTGCAGCTGTTGCAGAATACTCAATTGATCACAATAACGAATTTAGAGTGGTACATGTAGACAAAAACACAAAATGGTGTGAATAAACATCGAGAACATGTATGAATATTTGGTTGAAATGAAAGCCGCAATTTCAGTTGCTAGCCTCTTCATAAGTTGCTAGGATATAAGATACTCCATATGCGCGAGTTGTCCCACTGATATGTCACCTTTGACGTTTCTCATTTCTTTCATTTTGATATTTTCTTCCTCGGCTAGGCTTTCCTTTATATTCAATTCTTTGGGGAGGGAATTGGTGATGTTGGTGGCTTCAAGTCCTCGTACCTGGTTACAAATCAAGAAAGCAACAGTGGCATCAGGAAATACGAATAATCTAAAAAAAATCTTTATCAAGGCGTGTAATTCAAACAAAAAAGTGGAAGTTATTTAAATAAGGAATCAAACTTACATAGTGTATGGTGAAAGTGGCCTTGGCTTTGGCTCTACGTGTTGCTTCTGATCATTTGATGCCATTGGAGGTCCATTCAAGGACGATGATGATACTGTTGATCCAACTGGTGGGGTTGGAATTGGTGATGTAGGGGGTTTAAGATCATCATATCTGAAAAATTTAGGATCAGTTAATTTTCAGGAAGAGAGAAGATGATCCTGAAATCAACACTTAGCATTGAGTTTCAGGCAAGATTAATCAAAAGTCGTCAAGGCATGGATGCACATGTATTGCAAGCTAAGCCCCGAGTTCCTAGTCTTGATGCATTAAGAGCTACCTACATGAACATGAGGGCATTAAGATTATGAACAAACTATAAAGATTTGAAGAATGGCTTACGATGTATAAGGGGACAGAGGTGTTTCCCTCTTAGCTTCTTCCGCGGTTGTCTCTGGTTCCGCAATGACAGGTGCTGTAGCAGGGTTTGTTTGAACATCCGAAGTGTCAACCCTTGATACAGCATCTACGGGACTGGCATCTTGTTTTAGACCACTTGGTGGAGTTGGAGTGGGAGAAGTAGGTGGTTTCAGATCATCATAACTGTGTATGACAAGAAGAAACATATGAAGTGGGAAAGAAAATATTAAGTCAGCAAGACTGGAAAATGATTTGTTTATATTATTATGAACAAGCTATGAAGATTTGAAGAATGGCTTACGATGTATAAGGGGATAGAGGTGTTTCCCTCTTAGCTTCTTCAGGGGTTGCCTCTGGTTCCGCAATGACAGGTGCTGTAGCAGGGTTTGTTTGAACATCCGAAATGTCAAACCTTGATACAGCATCTACGGGACTGGCATTTTGTTTTAGACCACTTGGTGGAGTTGGAGTGGGAGATGTAGGTGGTTTCAGATCATCATAACTGTGTATGATAAGAAGAAACATATGAAGTGAGAAAGAACATTTGAAGTCAGCAAGACTGGATAATGATCTGTTTATATTAGGAAGCATGCAATTACATATACAGGCCCAAAGCAACAACCCTAGCAAAACACAGAAAAAGATTTTTCACTTTTTAGTGTCGACGCCTGATTAGATGACTTGTATATGTAGCCAAGCCTTTCACAAGAATTTAACATGGCAAAACCATTACATACTAGAGTTATAGTGCGACCTGAGGACTTGAGCCACGGATTCCACAGATATGGTAACAAATCGAGATTTGATAGTTAAATGTTTACTGCGTAACGTTATCCTTTAATGATAAATTCTGCTTCTTTATGCAGCTTCTGGAAGTGCAAAATGATTTGCCAAAGTGACATTGTGAATATTTCTTTAAACAATTGAGCATACCAGATGCTAAGCACTCTATAACAATAAGAAGTGGCAGAAGCAACTCCGGAAACAATGGAAGCAACTCTGAAAAAAAAAAAAAAATAGCTTACTTACGCAGTGTAAGGAGAGAGAGGCCTTTCTATTTTCTCTTCCACAGAGGCTGGTTTTGCCTCATCTATTGCAGGTATTGCCGCGGAAGGAGCTGTTTGAATGTCTGAAGCAGCAGGACTCGATGGCGCAGCGACAGGATTGGCACTTTGTTTCTGACCACTTGGTGGATTTGGACTAGGAGTGGTAGGTGGTTTTAAATCGTCATACCTGTGAAAGTAAAATAAAAAGCAGCTGAAGCACAATACTATAAAAAGAAGCGTAGCATCACAAGATCTGGATGATTTAAGAGCAAAAGGAATATTAAGTTCACAAAAAAGTTAGCCCTGAACTACTTGAGCTAGGTGAAAATTTTTTGCGCTATTCCAAATTAGGCGCTCACCTTACAAACACCATCAACGTTGTGGGATGGTAATAAAACTCACTACAGACTTGAGCTAATTAAAGTTTCTAAGTAACAGATGGTCTAGTTATATCGTGAGATCATACCTATAAATTTGAATACCTATGAATTTATACTGTCATCCTAAACTAGTACTTCTTTATGCAGCTTCTGGAACTAAGCAGGGAAGTGTCAAAAATTGCCTTACGCAGTATAAGGAGAGAGTGGCCTTGCCACTGTAGCCTTTTCCTGCACGGCTTCATCCTCAATGGGAGAGCTTGGAGCCTCGGTTACAACAGCCTTAGCCGGGGTCTGAGCAGCCTTTGATTCCTCGGTTACAACAGCCTTAGCCGGGGTCTGAGCCGCCTTTGATTCCTGAGTAAACAATGACACCATCTACTAGATGAATTCTATGATCGTAGGAAAAAAAAGTAGCATTTTTCTTTCTCTTGAGGCTCTTAGCAAGTTACATTGGCTAGATTAATCAGTTATAGCTTGAAGAAAAAGAAAAACGAATTCCACAAAACGTACTGTCAAGGAAAAGCTTACATTATATCAGGAATCGCTGGAGGGAACATACCTTTGGTGGGACACGGTTAGAGGGGATTTTTGCAAGAAGCTGATCCATAGGAGTAAGTGGCGCTGTTGTCTCTGCAACTACTTCCACCACTTTACAATATGAAAGCCCGGGGTTTTGGGCCATAAATGCTATCAGTTCTGCCACCTGAAAGTTTTGCAACAATAGAACTAGTAGCAGCATGAGCTCTATGATTTTATCCTTCAGAAAACAGACGCTGAAATAGTGAAATGCATACTAGGTAGACGATATGCATTCCAATTTTTCTTTGATAATGTGTTTGTGAAGTTATTTTCAATGAATTTTGAATATGCAAACAGCATTGAGACTAAGAATACCTGAAGATTTGACACCAAGCCACCAAACAAAGTATCTTCCTTCGAAAGGGTTAGATTATGCGTCTCCTTGAAGGCATCAGTTGGCCTCTCCATTCCTCCAGGTCTCACTATCTGAAAGACACTATAGGCAATCAAGAAAACCACATAAAACTTCAGCCTCTAATGACTATATATCAAGTCAGTCTAGAGATGCTCACAGTGTAAGGAACACCACTGGCTATGAGTGCTTCTTCTGCTTTCCTCTTCCAAAGTAACACACCCCAAAACAAACTTTGCCAGGAAAAAGCAAGTGAATATAAATAATTCCTGTCACTGATTGGTAAACCATAATTGTTAATCTCCTCTGTGTCATATTTCTTAACTTACTTCAGTATAGCTGCAGGAAATCCAAATTTGTTTGTTCCCAAGGAGGAAACCATGATAAAATGGTTCACTTTAGCAGCAGCAGCTGTAAATGGGAAGGACCCGTCAACTTTCCATGATTTGGAGAACAGCAAATACATTAAAATGTGCTCCCTGTAATGCTCTATTTACCTGCATCAACGAGGTTTCTTGTAGCCAAATAGTCAATCCTGTAAGGTCCTGTAACATCAAACACCTCCTTTTCACTGGCACCAATGCAGCACAAGACCACAGATGCATTCCCCAAAGCAGGTCCAATCTCTTTTGGCTTCTCCAAATCACATTCCACAAGTTCAAGCTTCTCTACAGCTGGGCTAAAAACCAAAGAACTCCTGTTATTAGCCATACAAAACATCTCGTCCAGGCCAAGGTAGGCATTTGGTGTCCATAATCTACATTGAAGAGATAGTTTCTTCTGAAGTCCAAATAAATCAATATCCAGAAATGTGTTCTCTTACGCTGAATTCCTTCAGCCTCAACCTTCATTTGCTTAACACTCTGCAGATAAAGAGATCTTTCAGCCCAAGTATGGACTACAGTTAAACTGAGTAGTTGGCAGATTCTTTTACAGTGGAAGTTTTACCTGCACAAGAGTTTGTGCTCTCTGAGCACTTCTCACACCAGCTCGAACTCGAAACCCAAGTTTGAGAAGCTCCCTGCAGGAAATTGCATTGGTTTATAGCATTAACAAGGTATTCGTCTCAATAACTAATGTAGAAACTAGAAACAGAATATAACCTCACTGCTCGAGATCCAACTTTGCCTGTAGCACCAGCAACAAATGCGAGATTCTCATCCTTCAAATCTCTCTCTTCTGTAGCTGCCTCCACTGCCCCTGAGCTGAATTTTGCAGTGCCTTGCAAAACCCATGAACATCAATTGGATTTGAGGTAAAAAAAACAAGGAAAAGCGAAAAAATTAGCCATAAAAGGTTACAACTTTGATTCAATTCATCTACCATTTTATTTTCAACAGTAACACAGGCAACCAAGTAAAATGTTTGCTTAAGTAATTGATGTAAACATGATTAAATCAACAAAACTTGAGACACATTTCTGTGAAACATAACGCACAAAATATAGGACAATGATCAAAGATTTAAACACTTAAAATATCCATTTCATAAACAAGGAAACACAACAAACTAAAGAAATGCAAGATACTTGTTCTGTACCTGAACCCTGAGCCTTGACATCAAGGGTTCTGATCTTCCTGGCATGAGCACACTTGGTGACATTAGTAAACCTGAGGACCTGACCATGTAAAGAAGTTTTCTCCTGCAGGAACCTACTTTTGGCTAAGGAGGTGGACACAGTGGCTAAAGCTGATGATTGCAGGCAGCAGCTCTCCATTTTGGAGACAATGTAGTACTTACTACTCCTGCTGCTACTTAGGTTGCTAAAACCAATTAAAAAAAAACTGGAACCAAGAGAAATCAACAGCTCTTTATCATGGGATGTTTTCCAGTTTGGCAGTAATTGTACCGTCCACTACATGTGGATATGATGGGTCCCATTGGAATGTTCTATGATGCAACACTGTAGTTGAGGTTATGGATTTTCTGTTTTTCGCTTTATGGTTGAAGAAGCAAATCGAACTTATTTTCACAAAAAAATGTATATCTATACTATCCATAAAAGCATGGCGTCCTAAATTGAAAGATTAAAATATCCTTATTTAATATTATATTAATAATAGCAAATAATAAGTGATATACTATATATTAATGAATGACATGTAATGTATTATAATAATTCTCTTATAGTATAACGGTACAAATTAATAGAATTATCTTTTTTTATTAAATATATAATTTATAACATCAAGAATATCAACATCTACAACAATTCTCTTATACTATAAAATTCAACAAATGAATATAATTATTTTTTATTAAATATATAATTTAATAGAATAAATTATATAATTTAGAATATCATGAACATCAACAAATATCGTTAAATAAAATTCAATTAAAGGATTGCTATACAAAAAGTTATTCTGAAGAGTTCCTATCCCTTTAGATTATACGAATAACAGTAATCGAAAAACAAGTACTGAAAAACATAACTGCAAAAAAGAACTTAACCACTTAGCAAAAATTAAAATCAAGAACAACGGTTATGAAGAAGAGAATTGTTATGTAAAATTACAAAAGATGAATAAATAATTTATAAATATAAAAAATAACTATTACTTCCCCTTACACTTTTTCATAATTTAATTTAATTTATTATTGAGACGCCCCGACCCGTATTTACCGTATACAGTAAACACGTACCGGAACTGTGACGACCCAGCCCAACAAGGAATAGCATACAGTGTATAAAGCATAACCCTGGCTCAACAGCCCAAAAGTATAAACAACAATATGGACCTACGGCCCAACATCAATAACATCAATAATAATGAAACTAGCCCAATGGCCCGACAACAATAACAATATGCACACCGGAAGACTTAAACTGACTACCACTGTATGCGACACATGCAATCTATGGATCCAAGCCTGTCCAAGGGAAACGTTGCAGCCTGTCTGGAATGCACCAAGCCTGTACATGAAACAACTCATCCTACGGGATGAAACCCCGCAGGCGAGGGGTGAGTCCGAAGCGCTCACCAACGAAAGATAAACAGTGATATATTCAACCATAACACTTTCGAAGTAAACTCAACAATCACAACAATAAGCACAAACAATCACATCACAAGGATACTACCATAACAACTGACACATACTACACGACAGAGGAATCCAACTCAAACAACACATCAGAGGAAACTCACTAAATCATATCTAAGCCATGACCATCTATACCGACTATACCATACACTAGTGCCCGATCAGGACACTTCAACTCTACCACATGAAGGGTAACCGACCCAGTCTCAACAGACTATACTACACACACTCTAGTCCTGACAGACTATACTCAACTAAGGTTCCTCATCGTATGTTGACTTACCGCTACTATGCTTGTTGATCATCCAACCCGGTACCAAAACAATCTCAACATCTCGTGAGCCTCGCTCACCGGGTAGCCGGCAACCAGCACGGACCATACCCAATCAACATCACAAACCGGTCCCCGGGTAGAATCACAACACAACACGGCAACAGCAGTCACCACAACAACTTGTAACCACAACATCAACAATACTCAATATCTGATCAAAACGACAGGTAATACTCATCCAACAATTTTCAAAAGAAGCCAACAAGCAAAGGACAGCTGGCAACCGATGCCCACGACAATGGACTACTCACAACCAACGACAATAATTAACACCCGTAAACTGGCAACCTATGCCGACCACGGTCAACCGACTAAACTGAGGACTGACAACATCCAAAGGAATAATCATGAGACATCATGCAAATGAACATATCACATCATAGCCCAATAAGCAAAAGCACATTTCAAACAACACTGAGTTAAGACCAAAAGAATATTTATTATTATTTCCAATTTTAACCTCCGGGCCCGTCACTGGACAAGCTAGGGTCGTACCTGGTTATTAACTAATTCTGGATGCCAGGCCCCACCACAATCCGGGATCAACATCCCCATATCTCAAATCCGGGATCAACATCCCAATATCTCAAATCCGGGATCAACATCCCAATATAACAAATCTGGGATCAACATCCCAATATCTCAAATCCAGGGTCAACACCCCAACCAACAAACCCTCTGGCAAGACACCACAGAACTAGTCTCTAACCATCTAGTCATACCACTACTTTCCATGTGACAATTACATCATCTCAATTCAATTTCAATTTTCATTCCAATTCCCGTTATCCTTTTCCCAATTATCCACAATCAATAATCCAACATCATTCTCAACACATCATCCAAGAATCAATATCACAATCCAGTAATTACTCAATTTTTAATCATCACAGATTATTTTTCAGCTCAACCAGTCAATAATTTCATATCACCAATCTTTCACATCAAACAGTTCAACAATATTTCCAACACAACAACACAGGACTAACACGTTTCTACAACAGCATCAACAATTCCATAGCAATCATGTAACAGTCAACAATCATTCCAACAGATCAATCTAACAACAAAAATACACAAACAACAAGGATACACACACAGCATTACGGGCACATATCAAGGTTTATCCATCCTCACCTTGGCCGATTACTCAACTTCGGAAACTATGACCGGTACGACGCCGGCTCCTCGGGAAACTGCCCGATATCCAAACCTATGCATCAAAACAACACATACTCACATAAATGCACATATTCGGTATGCTATGATGCCAATACTACGAAATTACCCATCCCGGTTTTACTCGATATTATTATCTTTTACTGAAAATATTTTACCGTACGTATTTCCGAATATAACTTCGGTACCATACTTTAATTAAAATTTTTTTTCAAAATATTTTCATAAAATAACTATAATTTCCAAAATAATAATTATCACAATTTTTCCAGAAAACAACAACCTGTTTATAATTTCTAGAAAATATATATATAGTATTTATCTTTTTTTCTAAATATGTAATAATATCTCTAACACAAAATATAATTACTTTTAATTTCCAAAATACATATATTTATTTCCCAAAGGTGACATATATTTCCAGCTATAATAATATCAACATAATTCTCTTTTTTTTTGTAAATATAAATTATGCATACCATATATATCTTTCCAAAGGTAATTCCATTTTTTTAGAAAAAACAACAACTTATATATAATTTTCCAGGGTATATACATTATGGTATAAAACATAATAATAATTCCAAAACCTAATATAGTTATTTAATTTTCCAAAATATAAGTATTTGTATTTTCCAGAATTATATATTTATATTATATTTATATTTATTATTATTATTTTTTAAAATTAAATCGGACTGGGCCTACCAGTCCAACCCAGCCTACTATAGGGCTAACCCATGCCCAAGCAGGGCCCAGGCGTCAACCCACCAGCAGGCCCAAGCGACCGGCCCAACCCATCCATCCAACAGCCCACCTGAGGTCGGCCCAACAGTGATATCCCCAAAGGATCCGGGTCAACCCAACCCATGACCCATCCTAACCGGGTCGTCACCTTCCTCACCTCAAGCATGGTGGCGGCGCAGATGGGGACGAGGGCGGCGACGAGCACCAGCAGAGGCGACCGCGGCGTGGGTCTGTCGACTCGGCACGACGCCTTCACGGGCGGCAGCGAGTCGCGCGGGTTGGTAGAGACTGGACCCGGCTTCCAGCGGCTTCTTCCGGCAGCATCGGCAGCAGGGAGCGTCGACGAAGCAGCGGCGGTGGCTCTGCGATGGCGGGGCGAGGCGGCACGGTCCGCGGCTACGTCGGCGGAGGAGAAGGATGGCGTGCTGCTGGCTGCGGCGGCGCGGTACGACGAGTGAGAGGAGGCGGCTGAGGTGGCGGTAGCCGGCGCTGCTCCCCCTCCTCTTTTTTTCCTTTTTTTTTTTTCACTCTTCCCTTCCCGGTTCCATTTCTTTCTTTCTTTTTTTTTTCCTTCTTTCATTTTTTTTTTCTTTCTTTCTTCTTTTTCTCTCTTTCTTTTTTTTTTCTCTCCTTTCCAGAAACACCCCGACCTAAATTTACCCGACTAATAGTAATTACCAACAACAGTGCCGGCACGTAGCACAAACTGTGTAATACAACAGAAAATTGGCCCATCGGCCCAACAACAATAGACTAACGCCCGGTATCGGGTACAATAACAATAATAGCACAGCGGAAGCAATTTTTAATAATCACAGCAAAAGCATGAATTGACTCGATGCAAAACTATGGATCCAGATCCGTCGGAGGAAATGCCGCAGCCTGCCATGACGCATACCTGCATAAAGAACAATGAAGCCTGCCGATGGGGCAGGTGAGGGGTGAGATCTCCATAATCTCACCGACACATAACCCATGATGAACATCATAGCATATACTTAACAATCAAGTTATCAATATGGCATACAAGTAGTGAGCAGAACACTGATCAAATATGGTCACAAAGAACAATGCGGACCATGCAAATGTCCACCCCATCGACTATGCAATGCACTGACCATCTAATACAGACTGTACCAAACACTAGTGCCCGACCAGGACTCTTCAACTCGACTACGTAATGGGTATCCGACCCAGACTCGACAAACTATATAATACCAACTCTAGTCCTGACAGTCTATACTCAACAGAGGCTTCTCATCGTATGGTAACATACCGATACTGTGCTTGCCGATCATCTAACCCGGCACCAAAACAAACTCAAATCACGTGAGCCTCGCTCACCGGGTAGCCGGCAACCTGCACGGACCATACCCAATCAACATCACAAACCGGTCCCCGGGTAGAATCACAACACAACACGGTAACAGCAGACACCACAGCAACTCGTAACCA
>JAKUCV010004237.1:215505-242613 GCA_028386065.3 Turnera subulata
CAAAAGCATGAATTGACTCGATGCAAAACTATGGATCCAGATCCGTCGGAGGAAATGCCGCAGCCTGCCATGACGCATACCTGCATAAAGAACAATGAAGCCTGCCGATGGGGCAGGTGAGGGGTGAGATCTCCATAATCTCACCGACACATAACCCATGATGAACATCATAGCATATACTTAACAATCAAGTTATCAATATGGCATACAAGTAGTGAGCAGAACACTGATCAAATATGGTCACAAAGAACAATGCGGACCATGCAAATGTCCACCCCATCGACTATGCAATGCACTGACCATCTAATACAGACTGTACCAAACACTAGTGCCCGACCAGGACTCTTCAACTCGACTACGTAATGGGTATCCGACCCAGACTCGACAGACTATATAATACCAACTCTAGTCCTGACAGTCTATACTCAACAGAGGCTTCTCATCGTATGGTAACATACCGATACTGTGCTTGCCGATCATCTAACCCGGCACCAAAACAAACTCAAATCACGTGAGCCTCGCTCACCGGGTAGCCGGCAACCTGCACGGACCATACCCAATCAACATCACAAACCGGTCCCCGGGTAGAATCACAACACAACACGGTAACAGCAGACACCACAGCAACTCGTAACCACTACAACAATAATTCTCATTAATCCCGATCTCTGGGTATCGACATACCCTTAGAAATAATAATTATCCAACCATCGACCACAGCCGACAACCAACATATCTCAATATTCATTAAGAAACGACAAGTGACACTCATCTGACAATTATCAAGGAAACCGACAACTAACAAGGATAACTGGCAACCGATGCCAGCAACAATGGACTACACAAGACCAACGACAACAACAACACCCGCGAACCAGCAACCTATGTCGATCACGGACAACCGACTATACTGACAACCTTCCAAGGTACGATCATGCGACAACATGCATATGAACATAACACATCACAGCCCAACAAAGCAAAAACACATTTTAATCAAAGCTGAGCCAAGGCCAAAAGAATGCTTATTATTACCAATTTTATCTTCCGGGCCCTGTCACTGGACAAGCTAGGGGTCAGACCTGGATATCAACATGTTTCGGGTGCCAGACCAAAATCAAGAGAGCCCAGGGATCGACATCCCAAAAATACGAACCCAGGGATAGACATCCCAAAATAGTAACCCAGGGATAGACATCCCAAATAAATCAACGGGATAGACATCCCAAGCATAGACATGCTTATCACAAGAACCCAGGTCAAGGCCACCACAAAACAATCTTTACCCATCGAGTCAGACCACTACTTTCCAAGTGACATTAAAGTCGTCAACACAATTTCCAATTATCCAATTTCTATTTTCCAATATCCATTATCAATTTCCCATGGTCAATAGTCCAACAACAATCACAACAGCAATAATCACGGCAGTCAAATATCCAACAGTGAATATCTCAGCAGTTCAATCAAACAACAAAGCACACATAGTATTGCGGCACATATCAAAGGAAATCCACTCTCACAACAAATATCAGCAAATATCACAAAGTTAACAACAACAATAACCGTGAGATGCAATGGAACCTATGTAGTTCCAAGACCAACCATCCCGGCTATCACGGGTGGAATGACGTATATGCAACCTCACCTGATAGTGATACTCCTCGGAAGCCATCATCCGGTTAAGCCTTGACTTCCCTATAATATAGCAACCGCAATCACTTATAATGCACAAACAAGATGATCATGCATGATGCCGGTTAACAGTTATTAGACGACTTATCAGTTCTTTTTATTATTTCCATAATTATCTTATTTATTCCTGTGAAGGTTATTATAATCCATTGTAAATCTGATATACCAATCATATTCTACATAAATTAAAACTAAAACCGAGCGTCCAAGCCGATATCCCGGCTCTTTAGTCGCTCACTGAAGAAAATATATATATATATATATATATATATATATATATATATATATATATATATATATATACCTATAAATACTTATAAGGCAATTCATATATGGCCATAAAGTAATTTCTATAATTTATATAGTAGGCCTTATAAATACAAAATTATGTATGATGGATTATATTAGTAACTAGGGTAAATTATGACCATTTATATATAGGTCTATTATGTATATATGCTAAAAGAAATAACTATTGTAAAACATATATATGTATGCAATTAGTAAATCATATATGACCGTAAATATGAGTTCATGTATAAAACTACAATTTTTAATTAATTGAAATCATAGTGTAATATTATCTTAATCAATGAGATATTTGTCATACAATACACATACATATAAATGTTTATATATACGTATATAAGAGTCAAAACAGTGAGTAAAATAACATTATAGGAATATTCTCACATTTATGCGAGTTTTTTTTTTTATAACTTAACCCAATTCCAGCGTAATGACAGAAATTTCGAAAACAGAATAAATATACTTTTGTCTAGGCTTTTTATGATTAAATTCAATTAAACATAATTGTAGGAATTTGGAAATTAATTAAATGCAAGGAAAAATTAAATAAAGACAAGACACAAAATAAAATCCGATTTAAATTAAATTAGTTATTCGTTTAATTATCGTTACTTTAGTGTTCGGGTTCGTTATCGTGGCTCGGGTTTGATTAAAGTTGCTTATGGTCCAAAGGTTCGGTTTTTACCCAACGGTCCGTTTCCGGGCTCGTCGGAAAATACCCGAGACACCGGAGGCTCGCCGGAACAGTGACCCCGAGACACCGGAAATCTCAAGCTCGCCGGAATCCGGCCAAACACAATTCACGCAGCCCTCAACACATCCAACATTTCTGTTACAGTTCATCTGTCACCCAATCCACCTCCCAAAGCGGCAGTACCAACGCTACCCAACCACCAACCCGTAACCAAAGAAACACACAAACACCCAAGACCCGATTAGCAACGGGTTAAGAAAAGATAGTGGAAGGGAAAGGGGAAGGAGTCGGCTCGGGTCTTACCCACACAGCCCGAGGTCAGCGACGGGCGCGGTGGAGACAGCGTTGCAGAGGAGGGAGAGGACGAGTCTCGGCCGTGACTCGGGTGTCGATGGCGACGATCCATGGCGGCGGCGGTCACGGCTTAGGAACCAATTGGCAGTGACGGCGAAGGGAAGAGGAAGATGGGGAGGAGATGGCCGTGGGCGGCGCGTCGCGAGTTGTTGCAGTGGAGGACGGCGCGGCGACGGCAGCAAGGAAGGAGAAACAGGGGAGGAAGGCGAGGCAGCGACTGTCGGCACCACTGTAGGTGGCTACTGCTCACGAAAACGACGGTTGCTGGGGCGGCGGCGACCTGACGGCGTGTGGGGGTGAAGGTATGGAAGGGGAAGGAGAAGGAGAAGGGAATGGAGGAAGGGAAAAAAGGTTGGCAGTGCGTGAGGGGAAGGAATCGGTGGAGAAATTAAAGGAGAAGAAAAGATTATGAAAAAAAAGTTAGTGGAGATGGTGGAAATGGGGTAGTGGCCGTTGGTGGAAAAGAAAGGAGGAGAAGAGATAAGATAAAAAAAAAGAAAGTGGAGAAGGTGGTGGGTGGCCGGTGGGTGAGTGGAGAAGAAAAGAAAGTGGGAAGGAAGATAAGAAAAATAAAAAAAAAAAGGAGAAGAAAAAGAAAAGGAAGAAAAGAAAAGAAAAAGAAAAATGAGAAAAGAAAAGAAACGGGAGAGAGGGTGAGTTAGCCCGGGAGAGAAAAACGTGTCACGAGTGTCGGTCCAATTATCGATCCGTCAATGGACCAAATTATCCTCCATTTCGGCTTTAACCCGTTAAAAGCATAAGGGTATATCCGACTCGATAACCACAAGGTACCTTCGGTAGCATCGGTGGCTTTCGGGTTTAGGTTCCGAAGATCGATTATTCTCGGTGAAATTCTCGAAATTAATTCAAAATGGTAGAATGCTCGATTAACCGTGATAAAAATTTATTTACCACAGTAAGAGTTAAAACGACTCGGTAAAATCACGAAAATTTTACCCGGGTCGTTACATTTCCTTTTTTTCTTCTTCTCTTCTTCCTCTCTTCCTCTCCTGGTTCCTTTCCACCGGCTTTAAACTGTGTTTTGTTTTTTTTTTTTTAACTATTAGGCATGTGAACCAATAATGAAATTCGTCTGTATTACGGGCAAATCCGATCCGGACCAGAAAATAACCGATACCTCCTTAGTTATTTTCCGGTGTGATTTTCCGAGAAATTCCGAAACCCGAAAAACACCAACTTAGTTCCGAAAAAACCACGGGAAAATCACGAGCGCGGGAAAACCCTCGGTTTCGAAAAATGACTACCGATTCACCTCGAATTAATTACCCGAGATTAATTCATTCGGTAAATCACTGTATAACAACTTTAACGGTCCCGGTAAAAATAAAAAATTTTACCCGGGCTGTTACAATTATTCTTTTCTATAATTTGAAAAATATTTTTTTATTAATAATAATGAATTTTAGAATGTCATCATAATAATATATTATTATATCATGTCGAAATACATTAAAAATGATAATCTAATTTAATAATTTCTATTTACATAATTTATTTATTAAATTTTATTTGAATAATTATAATATTAAAAAAATAATTATATTATTTATTACCATACTACGTGCATAGCACGTGGAGAAAAACTAGTACATATATATATATATATATATATATATATATATATATATATATATATAATATGCATATTCAAAAAAAGAAACTATGACTTGCTCCTGGATTTTATTAGAAAAGATAAGCAAATATGCTATCAAAATTACCTGGTGGACAAAATAAATTCCTATCTTGAATTCACGGAGTATGAATTGTGTTAAATCCAAAGTACAATTTGAATGACATGAGATTGAAAATGCTGAGATTATAATCAACCCGTGGTGAAATGGAAATGTTTTATTTGTACAAATATTTAATGAAGTTTTTATGAAAAATCAAATGAAGATAAACATTTGTTAATCAATAAATTTCTACTAATTTCCAATTAAACAAAGTTCCCAAGTATATTGAACCAAAAAGAAGTCCGTATAGCTCAACTAATTAAATTATAACCCACATGTAAGTGGTCCAGCCGTCCAGCCTAAAACTAAGCAACAGCTAAAAGGCCGAGTAGCTGCACTGACTCAAATCCGTTTAGCCCATCGTATAAAACTACCGAAACTAGCCCACAACATCTGATGGTAATGGGCCCGCGAGTAGAATTTGGACTTATCCTCTTATAACAAAAATTATTTACAGATATGACACATTAACTAACTAGATATCATATTAAGTTCTAAGAAAAAAAAAAAAACTAATTAGATGATATTGTTTGCGTTCCAATTTCCAATTTGGTCCGTGATTGTGCTTATAGCCGCCGTTACATTCAAAAAAATATTCAGCGAAAATTGGAAGTGCAGCCATAACTAGAATAAGCCATCACTTTCTTCTTCTTCTTCTTTATTTTTTTTTGAATAAGCCATCACATTTATTGAAGCTCAATAGAGAGTAAAATACATAACTTGCTAAAGCTTCCCAAGCAATAAAAACAAAAAGATAAACTTTGCAAAAAGATAAATTAGAAATTTATGATATAATGCAAGTAAAGTATACACTTGGAGTTGGAACCCCAAGCGATGATGTATCAAATCCAAGCGTGGAAGGCAACGATCATCCGCCTATCTTGCCAAACCCATCACTTCCCTTGATAGTAAAGTACACACTTTCCTCTCAATTTATTTTACTTAATAATTTAATCTTGCTTAAATGAAGCATTCGAGCCAAGAAAACTGTGATCCTGCAGAGATCGATGGCAAAGCAACGTTTAGGGTAGAAACAAAAACTAATTAATTATATACAGTTCTTGTTTTTTTGGGTAAAGAGAAAAGCATTTCCTGCTTATTGAAAAATGGAAGCCCAGACTCACATATTCAGATACTCACTGTCCGCGACCCTCAGTTATGCAACTGGCTTCAGGGGTCGCATCATCTCATTGTCTTCGTGATCCAAGATCTGCATACATGCAATGCCATTTCTAGTTACATAACACCCAAAAAAATTACCTAATATATATAAAAAAAAGATAAGCTTACGTGGCAATGGTACACATAACCAGGCTCTTCCGTTGCATCGAACGGGTATGGTTTGTCGGAGTTTATGTAGGCAAATCTCACCAGAATCTTGGTCACATATCCTGGCTGCATCTTGTACACATTCTTCCACCCTTTCTCCTGAGCCACCACATCTAACTTCCCACCCACCGCGTAATTCTCCAAGCGGCACTTGACTGCATCATTGGTTACATTCATGCAGGCCTGAAACTCCGTCTGGTTTACCAGTGCCGTCTGATCCAAAACCTTAAACAACGCCAGGTGGATATGGAACGGGTGGTTATCACCGGTCAAGTTGATCACATACCACACCTCGCTCGTCCCCACCTTTGGTGTCTCCGTCACCGGCGCAGACAACGGCACTCCGTTGATATAAAGATGGGTTGGCTCGCCAGTGGAGCTTGTGTACTCGTCCAAAGTTATGTACCGGGTTTGGGCCGCAATGGACGGATCTGCAACCGGGTATTTTATCAAGGTTGCGGGTATAACAGACGGGTCGGGTTCTTGTTGGCTTTTTATGATGAACTTCATGACGTTGCCGTTGGCTTGGTTGACTGGGTTCCCCGTCGGGTAAGGGTAGTTTGCGTCGTTGGCTAGAATGGTGGTGCTTGTCGTTGACTTGGAGAAGTCAACCACCACGTCAGCAATTTCCGCTGGACCGAGAAGGAGAGAATCGCTGCTCACAGGGGAATCAATGTACGCGGAGTCAGATCCCACATGGACGAAAGGCAGACCGTTGGTGAAGAAGAAGTTGAAGAATCTTGCGTTGCTGGCGTTGATGATTCGGAATCTGTACTTACGACGTCGTACGGTCAAAGTTGGCCATGCTTTTCCGTTAACCACGATGACATCACCAAAGTACTCCGGCGACCACTGAGGGTGAATGGATGGATTATTTCCCACAGGATTCATGTACAGGGAGCCATTAGTGTAAAAGTTTCGGTCAAACACGAAGAGGACACGGTCAAATTCCCCACCGGAGGGCAACCTAAGTGGGGCCTCAACTTCCGGTTGCCGGATAATATAGGACCCGATCATGCCAGCTAACAAGTTGACTCTGGTCAACCCTAGTGTATGATCATGGTACCAACAATTTCCAGGTTGCTGCAAGTTATGGTAGTGATAAACTTTCTGGACCCAGTTCGGTCCGGTCTCTGAAAATCCATTGGTGAACCAAGCCAGACCGTAGCCATCACTTTTAACTTCATCAATGCCGCCGTGGAGGTGGACCACAGTAGGGACGCCGATCTTGCTCTTGGGTATGGCGGTGGGGATTGTTGGGTCCCATGGAAGGATGTGTTGTGCAGGGAGGTGGTTTTCCCATTGGATATAGGTGTCGATGCCGTGAATGGCCTCTATTGTTGGGCCAGGGACTGTGGCGTCCTGTGAACATGTACCCAAGGCAAATACTGGGGTAGGGGGTATGTCTCTGTGGAATTTCTGCAAGTCGAAACACAGTTCACATAAAGTTGTAGTTTGATGTCAATTGTCACTAAATCTATGTTGTCGTAATTATAATTACATGTAATTGTAATGGATGGACAAAAACATAAGTCTACCTCAGCCAAGAGAAAACAGAAGTCTATCTACTTACATACAAGCATATGTACCCTTTTGTTACTATACATTCGTAAATACGCTATCTTTCTCTCAAATGTATACATCAACGAATAACCAGTATTAAACTTAGACCACTTTACGTCAGCATTTTATTTGGTATAATATTTAAATGAATTTGTTTTCCCGGCCCAAACTATATACATATTCTCTGTATATATGTAGTATTAAATATCATGTTCCTGGACATGCCAAGAAGGTCTTAATTTGAAGATCCAGAAAGTTATATGGAGTTGGTAAGTGTGTCTCTGTTTAAAACTAGTAAATGTTTTTTTTTTTTTTTCTGTCGAAAAAACTAGTGAACTGGTATCTTTAAGACTTGATATTCTAATTAAGCAATACAATATATAGTCCCCACATTTTTTAGTGGTGGGTGTGTATATGGCGACACCATTTTTGTCATTACCTTTACAAACGTTGAAAAAGGTGACCCCCCATAGGGATGATCAAACAAGTCAATGAAGCATATACAAAAGACGAGCTAGCTGAGCTGGTAGGAGGACATTTACGAATTACTCCAGCATCATCATCGATTCATTTGATTTGATGGATATGGTTTAATTCTCAGTTCAGGCCAAGATAGATACAGCCTACACCGGAAAGCTTATACATATAGATCGACAAAAGAAATTTAATGACACAAGGCTGGAATGATGATGACAGTAGTTTTCCTTAATTAGCGACCAAGTTCTTTTATTCTGCTTAAGTTATTAATTTGTTTCCTTTACACGTTAGATTTTGCTTGGAATTAATTTCAGTATTAAACTATGTACACAACTAGTCGTCGCAATTAGTATTTAATTACCAACCACAAATATGCAATGAATCGGCCATCCAATTCGCCAACAACCGTGGCGTTCTTGACTATAGAGGAATTCTCGAATATTAAAACCCTAGCGTAGCATGCATAATTTGGTGCAAGGGTGGGTTGCGGATTCAGGTTTTGTATATAGGATTGTAAACAAAAGATTTTGAAGCTAAGAATCAGGTTCAATATTCTAATTAATGTAATTCTTTTGTTACGGTTTTCATTATTAGTATTACAAAAATTCTAACACCATGAATCGGATACTTATATTATATTTTAGCACGATTCTATATATTAAAAGTATACATATATATGCATAATGTGGATTATTTGTGTATAGAATTATATAAATTATACCAGATTAGAGAAACTGTGTGTTTAGTAACTGTACGCAATATCTAGCTTATCTAAGTGTGGCACATAAACTAAGTCGTTCTCTTCCTGATACTTTCAATGAACATACCATGCACGTACGTAGCTAGCATATATAATATGCAAATAACTATATTGAGAGTGAAACAAAAATTTTATCAAGTAGATATCCTACAAATTAATTTTATATTCCTAGTGACAAGGATAAGACAAGATATAAATGACACTAAAATAAAAAGTAGAACGAATTGAAAGTTATAGATTTTTACCCAATTCTTGCTGTACAAGCCAATCTTCAATGGATTAGATAAAGGTCGGAAAGTACCATTGACAACCCCATAAGCTTGGATTTTAGGCATATCTGGAAGCTTATCAACGAACTGCGCCAACGAGGATGCATTTATAACCTGGACTTGCGCCATTGTTGAGTTAAGCAACCAAAGCAAAGCAAAACATAAGATATGAAGAAACAATTTTTTCTCCATATTCAGCCACCTAATTAACAGATAACAGATTCAGGCAACCAAAAGGCTAGTTGGGTGAGGAAGTGCGTTTTGCCTGGTATATATATACGAGAAAATGTATGGGGTTTACCTAGAGAATCCAAGTCGAGAATTAAAGAAAGAACAGGGATCCTGTTTTCCCTTAGGAAATAGAAAGATGGGTACATTAATTGGCAAAGAGATGTGTGCTATTTATAGGCCCGCTTTGGCCATTATCTTCAACGACATCTTTTGTCTTCTTCAATTAATGACATATTTTTTTCTAATTTTTTATGACATGTATCTTTAATTTGGTCTTTGCTTTAAGGTTAATACATTGACATAAACATATATTTTGTACTAGATATTGAAACAATGCATGCATCCTTTCATATTGATTTTGTTCCTCTATAATTTATATTTATGTGATGTGCAAAATTTTTAAAAATTATACCTAAAGAGGTAAACAATCAAGTCAGTAAAAATACCCACGGAAAGAGGAATGAGTAGAGAAGTTTATAGGAATGGGTAGAGAAAGAAGGAATTGATCTCCCTGTGCTGAAGGATGCTATGCATAAGGAACTTCTGATATGATGATAAACAGCTTTAACAATCTGATTTAACCCATAGTGGTTAGGGTAACATTTCTGAAATGAAGCTAATCAAAACCTTTGAACTTTTGAGGCTTTGAAATTGCTTAGGCTCGATTTGACAACAAATTCGTTTATTATCCAATACTTTACTAAGAAATCATAAAATTAGTCATCTCTTCTAAAGTGTATCCCCACCAATATATACATCCGGTTTCCAATAGGTAACTTTTGAGGAGGATAACCCATCAACTCTGCATGTAAACATAATTTGGTTATTATTTTTTCAATAATTATTATATAGAAAATGAAGCTAAAAAACATGGTTGACACTTCAATATAACCAAGAATATGATCTATTTTATTGGGGTTTACTTATCCAACAATATGGAGTTAAAATTGCTCAATTAATTTCTTATGGTACGTTGATCTCTTAATTTGACAAGCAATATGCTATTTTTTTTTATACTATATTGTGGACGTCAACTTCTCCTCCAAGCTTTGGTCCATATCCAATATATTTTTGGACGGTACTTATGCACAATATGAAAGCTAATTAGATTTAGACTTTTACCCATGTATATAATATGCTATAGGTACCGGCCGTGTGGTTGAGGCTTCGACGCTTTCTCTTAAATTCTACATTGTGCAATTGGCCAAACGGAATATATATAATTATGTATAGACGAACACAAAACTTAGACGCATACTATTTCCACAAGTTGTGGCTAATCATCAAATAGTTATTACTTGTTACAATGTCTTAAGATTTAAAGTTAGATTTAATTTGTACAAGCAATTGGAGTTTCTAAGCATGATATTGCGCGGAAGTAAAGGTAGTAAACCTAGCCAATTAAAATGACCAAGAACTGGAGGTAATGGCAGAACGGAAGCTGCATTCTTCGTGGGATTTTCCCAAGGATATGCTCGTTCAAGAGTATAATTTTTTGTTATTAAATGGGAGCCACTAGGTTCTAGGTTGGTTGAAAAAAAAGAAAAAACGAGGAGGCACCGCAAACAAATTGATTCGCCACATCGCGAACAATATCACCCGATTTGTTCTAATGTATGGAACTGATCAGCAACCTAAACCTATGCATATTAAGAATATGATATATACCATAATCCCATGTGTAGGCTTATTATTAAGCCCATCAGATTCTTTAATTACGTACTGGGAGGACAATTACGGGTCGTATCACTAAAAAAATAAAATTGACTAAGTTAAAATGATATAAAATAGCTTTTTAACCAATAAATATAAATTAATTATTGGCTGACTATACCAAACTTGATATAGGTTAGATGCATCTAACAATTTCCAAACGTTAGTAAAAAAAAAATCTTTAAAAATAAAGTTTTAGTATCTAGAGCATTATTCCTACAAAGAGAAATATTGTTCGAATCTTTTGCCTACCATGAGGACCCATGCTTAAAGAATCCATGGAGATTTCGTATCTCATGGCAATAATTAAAACAGGTAGGTGCTCATCGTTCCATTTCTAGAACGTATAGGATGGTTGTTTGAATGGAAACCCGCCCATTGGAAGCACACAAAGAATCTTGCTCAATTCCTTTTTAACTACAACGTCGTACGTGGACTTGGCGATGTGTCTTTCTCACACGTTCAAAAGGAAGTAATTAGTTGCGGATGAGTAAGCAAAAAAGCAAAAGAAGTTGTGGATGAGTAGGCAAAAAAAAAAAAAACAATGGCACTAACGCAGGCAGCAGCTGACTTTTGTCAACAAGATATTGCTGACGACTTGGCAATCTTAATGTCTTTTTTCTTTTTTGTTTTAGAATTGCAATCTCCATGATTTTATGTTTTTTTTGGTTTCCCATCTACCTTTGCCCCCACTGGTCGATTCCCGTCGTGCACCTGGATATGGCGGGTGAGTCTCCCAATAGAGATTTTCTGCGTACACAAAGATTCAAAATCTCAATGACTTTATGATATTAAATCGTGAACTACAATTCTATTGGACTTCAAACCGAGTGTTTTAAAATCGAGACCATGCTACCGCTTAACCGTGATCCGGAAGCTACTGGCCGGCTCGACCGAGTCCAACGTTAACAACTTTGGTTCAAATTGCGTTTTTTTTCCTTAATTTTATGGAAATTTTCTTGGAGGCATCTCTTGCATTCATAGGTTCAGTATGAATAATGCATCTTCGTCTTTCATATATAATATATAGAAAGATGGCAGGTATATATGTTTTATAGGCCCATTGATGTTGTAAATTTGTATATATACTAATTAATCCCAAAATTTGGCTCAGTCAAAATCTTCAACCCCGTAACTGTGTTCTTTATATAACTGTAGTGTTGAATTTGATTCCACAGAATTAAAAGGTCAGAACCCTACTGCAGCCAGCTAGTTACAGGGAATTAAAGAGAGTATAGACAGACCGCACCAAGAAACAGAACACACGTACATTGCAGAGAAAATCTTTCTCATGGTTTTGGGCTTTTTTCTTGGCACCATTGCACCGATAACTAATTAATATGGCATGATCATAGGTATATCAAAAATTCAAAACGGCATATCTTAATTAAGCCCTTTTTACGTAGAACTCTCCTTCTCTATTACAACAAAATCGTAAGGATCAACATTCTCATTAATCATATTCTACATAATTATAACAAGTGTTCGCATATATATTGTCATGCTCTACCATTGGGTTCCTGATCAGCCATTAGTAGCGGAAACCACAACTTCTGAGTGAACCCGAACGCTTCCAGCTCGAGAAAAATAGCATTCAATATGTAGAGGATAAGGGTCTTTAATTTTCAACCTACCGAACATTGTTAGGTTGGTGATTAGGTTGGCAATTTGCGCCAAAGCTGATTAATTAAATTCTTTGACCCCGTGCGTAAAGACAGTTGATTTGGAGAATCAATTTGTTTGTCAATGCCTTTATACAAATTTCTTCTTGGTTTGTTGGGAATCATGGCCCAGCTCCATTTCTTCTTCTGAACTAGCAGGACTAGATTCTTCGTCAAGTAATCAAAACGCGTTTAGTCATCCTTTATACTATTAGTGGCAGAAATTTAAGGGTAGATGACGTCAGAAAACGAGGGGTTTGAGTCTTAATTAGAGACCCGGCCCCCTCTATTGGTGCAGTTTCCATATGGGAATGCTTTTTGCAGATTTTTGTGATTTTATGTGAAGTGTGCTTGCCCCTTGGTAGTATTGGTCCAATTGGAACATGGTTAATTTGGATAATGGTGTAAGGCTCTTCGGGTTCCCGTGGTTTTGAGCTTCGTCTTTGGACTTAGATCTCTTAAAGAGTGGACTTAAATGATACATTTCACTACTCTAACCTGATATTTTAGGAGAAATTTTTTTGTCTAAGCTAACTAGACCTGGCAAAACAGGTCTTGACAGGGCAACACGACACGAATCCGACACAAAATTAGCAGGTATCGATTAGGGATTTTCAACCCATTTAATTAAATAGGTTGACCCGACACGACACGCAAATTAGCAGGTCAGGTTGCGTGAAGTGCCCCGACCCGTATTTACCGTACAGAGTAAACACGTGCCAGAACTGTTCTTACTACAGTAGCAGACAGTACATACAATATAAAATACAATACACGCAATCCTCAAATACAATATTCGTCACCCGATCCCGGGGACCATTATTCAAGCCAGTACACTCCAATCTAATCAACAACAAATATAATACAGCAACAACAACAATAACACAATAGAAAGACAAGCAGCGGAAGACTTAGAATGAGATGCAGCGGGGGTATGGATCCGGGTCAGGTGGAGAAGAAAGCAGCAGCCAACGTACATCGTACCTGAACTACGAAGCAATCAAACCTACGGGATGAAACCCCGCAGGCGAGGGGTGAGTCCGAAGTGCTCACCGACGAAGGATAAACAGAGATATATATTCAATTGTAATACTTTCGAAGTAAACACAACAATCTCAACAGAAAGCACAAACAATCACAACACAAGAAATCTACCATAATCTACTATGCCAAGACCAAAAGAATGCTTAATTATTTTTATTACCAATTTTATCTTCCGGGCCCGTCACTGGACAACCTAGGGTCGTACCTGGTTATTAACTAATTCTGGATGCCAGGCCCAACCACAATCCGGGATCAACATCCCAATCACAACCAATCCGGGATCAACATCCCAATATCAACAAATCCGGGATCAACATCCCAATATCACAAATCCGGGATCAACATCCCAATAACAACATCATCCGGGATCAACATCCCCATCAACCAACCAAACCGGCCATGACACCACAAAACTAGTCTCTAACCATCTAGTCGTACCACTACTTTCCACGTGACAAATTATATCATCATCTCAAATTCAATTCCAGTTCCATTACTCTATCATCAATTATTCAACTTTTTATTATCTCATATTAATCCACAGGCTCAACCAACCAACAATCTCATTTCACTATTATTCACAATTAACAGTTCAATGGCTACTCGCAATACCACAATCCACAACACAAACCAGCAACATCACGGCAATATCCACAGCAAACAAATAGCATACAATAATCATCAACGGTTTCCATAGCAATCATAGAACAGACAATATTCAATTCAGCAGTTCAATCAAGCAACAAAATCAAACACAGTATTACAGACACATATCCAAGGTTATCCATCCTCACCTTAGCCGATTATCAAGTTTGGAAATGCCCCACAGACTCCAAGTCCGGTTCCTCAGGTATCTGCTCGTTATCAACTCCTATATCAAACAAATATAATGCACACATAAGTGATATGCAATGTCATGCTGCTACTGTATACCAAAAATTAAATACGGACTCATCTCGGTTACTTCCCCGGGTTATTTTCTATCATCATCATCATTCACCATTTTTTTTCCAGTGTCTAAAATAATACTATACTTATACCTATATCCGAATACTATTCTAGTACAATACCTACTTTGATAATATCCTTTCCATATTTATTTTTCCTACAAGTATGTACTTTCCAAAATTATTAATTACTATTATTATATATTTTCTTCCGTAACATTATTCCCCAAGATTTTCCAAAATATTATTTTCACAAGTTATATATTTTTTTCCAGATTAATAATTCTTTTCCAGATTTAATTTTATTTTTATTTTTTTTAAAAAAAATTCTGGGCTGGGCCTAAACAGTGCCAGATCAGACCATGCACAGTGCCAAGCCCAGGCCCCAAACAGGAGCCCAGGAGCAAGCCCACGTGCAGGCCCAGCATCCCAACCCATGCTTCAAGCCAACCAGCCCATGATCCAAATGCACTAGCCCAAACCCATGACCCAGACGCGGGTCACACCCATAACGGCCGGGTCGACCCACACGAGACCGGGTCAGATCCAACCAAAATGGATCTTCAACCCGCCATGCTCACCTCGCTGTCGACGGAGAGGACGGCGCGACGAGACGAGCCTGACGAGGAAGACGACGCGGACAAGGAGGAAGAGGCGGCTGACGGCGTGGCTCGCTGCGGTGGCGACGAGCGGCAAGGGGAGGAGTGGGTCGGCCGGCTCTGCTTGCGGGTCGTCGTGGCGGCTTGAGGACGGGCAGCGCGACTTGCAGCAGTGACGGTAGAGGGGAAGGAAGGAAGGAGAACGGTGATGGCGGAGGTGGTGGTGACTCGGTCGGTGGAGGTGGGAGGTGGCAGCGGCGGCGGTTCACGAAATGGAGATGAGGAAAAGAGATGAAGATGGTGTTGGGGTGACGACGTCGGATTGGGTGTAGTTTGTATTGTTAGTTTGTTTTTGTTTTTTTTTCCTTCTTCTTTTTTGTATAGTTTAGTGCTGGTTCAGTTGGGCACTGGGTGTAAATTAATTAGGGCTCGGTGAATCCGAAGCGTAAATTACCATTAATTAATTATTCAAGGTTAATTTTAATGGTAAATAACTGTAAAAATAGATTTTACGGTGACGGTAAAAACGTAAAAATTACCCGGGTTGTTACAGCCTACCCACCTTAAAAAGAATTTCGTCCCCGAAATTCACTCCGGTGCTATAAACAGGTGCGGGTACTGAGAACGCATAACACCCTTCCAAGGTGCAACTCGGAGGAAAACTGATAACACCCTTCCAAGGTGCAACTCGGAGGAAAACTCGTTCTCCCACTTGGTACTCCATCTCCCGGCGATGCTTATCAGCATAACTCTTTTGTCGGTCCTGTGCTGCTCTCATACTCTGCTTAACTACCTGAATCTTATCAACTGTCTGCTTAACCAAATCTGGACCCATAATCAAACGAAGACCTTCTTCATCCCAACATACTGGACTTCGGCATTTCCTTCCGTAAAGAGCCTCAAACGGTGGCATACCGATGCTGGAATGAAAACTGTTGTTGTAGGCGAACTCTGCTAAGGACAAATACTGATCCCAACTCCCACTGAAATTAAGAGCACAAGCCCTTAACATGTCCTCTAGCGTCTGAATAGTCCTCTCTGACTGTCCGTCAGTCTGAGGATGAAATGCAGTACTAAAACTCAGCTTCGTCCCCAAAGCTGCTTGCAGACTCTTCCAAAACCGTGAAGTGAATCTCGGATCCCTGTCTGAGACTATGGACTTAGGAATCCCATGTAGTCTCACAATCTCTGCAATATACTGCTTCGCCAACTTATCCAAAGTATCTGTCTGTCGGATAGGGAGAAAATGAGCTGATTTTGTAAGTCGATCAACGATAACCCAGATGGCATCATGCTGTCTCCGGGTCAATGGTAATCCAACCACAAAATCCATGGTGATCATCTCCCACTTCCACTCTGGCACTGACAAAGATCTCATCTTCCCTGTTGGAGCCTGATGCTCAGCTTTCACTTGCTGACAAGTGATACACTTAGCCACATACTCGGCTACATCCTTCTTCATACGTGGCCACCAGAAATGACTCCTCAAATTCTGATACATCTTGGTGCTTCCGGGATGCATAGCATACGGCGTTATATGTCCCTCTTCCAGAATCTGACTGCGTAGGTCACCAATACTGGGTACACATAAACGTTTCCCTAGCATCAATGCATTATCCTCAGTTATGCGAAACTTATCTTCCTTTCCACTGCGGACTGCTTCCTTCAGCTTGATCAGGTCGGGATCTCCATCTTGCAATTCCACAATCCAACCTCTCAAGTTAGACTTGACTTCAATATGAGTCAACAAAGCTCCTGTCTCATCAACTGACAAATCAACTTCCATCTTCCTTAACTCGATGAGTGAGGATATCGAGTAGGTCGTGGAAGCATCTTCTGGTTGTCTCCGGCTCAAAGCATCTGCTACAACATTAGCTTTTCTAGGGTGATACTCAATAGTACAATCATAATCATTCAACAACTCAACCCAACGTCGTTGTCGCAGGTTAAGTTCCTTCTGAGTCATGATGTACTTGAGACTCTTATGATCTGTGAAGATCCGGCATCTCTCTCCAAACAGATAATGTCGCCAAATCTTCAAAGCAAGGATCACTACGGCCATCTCCAGATCATGTGTCGGGTAGTTCTTCTCATACGGCCTCAACTGTCTCGAAGCATAGGCAATCACTCGGCCTTCTTGCATCAGAACTGCTCCCAAACCAAGACCTGAAGCAAGCACGTACTCCACTCCTGGCTTAGGTACTATCAAGACTGGTACTGTTGTCAACTTCTTCTTCAGCTCATCAAAACTCTTCTGGCAGGCATCACTCCATACAAAGGCTTGATCTTTCCTCAATAGCTTGGTTATGGGTCTGGCTATCAAGGAAAAACCCTTGATGAATCTCCGGTAATATCCTGCAAGGCCAAGAAAACTTCTGACTTCGGGTACCGTCTTAGGCGGCTCCCACTCCAGAACAGCCTTCACTTTAGCAGGGTCAACCTTTATCCCATCTCCGGATACAACATGTCCAAGGAATGCAACTTCCTCAAGCCAGAACTTGCACTTACTGAACTTAGCATACAACTCCTTCTCTCGCAGCCTCTGTAGTACTACCCTCAAGTGCTCCTCATGTTCTTCTCTGCTCTTGAAGTATATCAGATTGTCGTCGATGAAGACTACTACGAACTTATCCAAGAACTCATTCAAGACCAAGTGCATCAAGCACATGAAAACTACCGGTGCATTGGTCAAACCCAAAGGAACCACTGTGAACTCAAAATGCCCATACCGAGTACGAAAGGCCGTCTTCGGTATGTCCTTCTCTGCAATCTTGACCTGATGGTAGCCAGATCGAAGATCAATCTTAGAAAATATAGTAGCTCCCTGCAGCTCATCAAAGAGGTCATCAATCTTGGGAAACGGGTACTTGTTCTTCACTGTTACCTTGTTCAGCTGCCGGTAGTCCACACACATTCGCAAACTGCCATCCTTCTTCTTCACAAAGAGGACTGGTGATCCCCAAGGTGATGTACTGGGTTTGATGAAACCCTTCTCGAGCAGCTCATCCAACTGCTTCTTCAACTCCTAGAGTTCTGTCGGCGCCATCCGATATGGTGCCATCGAGATAGGCATCACTCCTGGCATCAAACCGATGGTGTACTCAACTTCCCTGTCAGGTGGCAATCCTGGCAGATCCTCTGGAAACACATCTGGGAACTCCCTCACAACTAGGATGTCTCCCAAAACCGGAGTCTGAACTTCTTCACCCTTGACATGGGTCAACAAAGCATCTGGATCCAACGGCTTCATCCCAACATCCTGATTAGCAGAGATACTACATGTAGTAGCAGCTCTCCCAATACCTGTCAACAAGATCTTATGTCCACCTTCGGAAGTCAACAGCACTTCCTTGGTTTGATAGTTCACCATAACACTGTACTTGGACAACCAATCCATCCCCAAGATGATATCAAAACCTCCCATGTTCATCACAATCAACCGTGCAAGAAAAACCTCGCTATCATATGAAAGCGAAACGTCTCTACACATATGGGTTAACCTGACCACTATATCCGCAGGTAATCTAACCCTCATCGGACAAGTTAAACTCTCTCCCTTACAGTTATGTTGTATTGCAAAGCTTTGCGCAATAAACGAATGCGTAGCACCAGGGTCTATCAAAGTATAAGCAGTACTACCAAAAACTATAAAGGTACCTGCTATGACATCAGCGTTCTCTGGATCCTCTTCAGCGGTGATCACAAATGCTCTCGGCACTGCTGTACTCTGGTTCATGGCTGACTGGGTCCTAGCAGGAACAACTCTACGTCCTCGGCCTCGGCCAACTCCAGAACCACTAGGAACACTGGCAACTGAAGCTTGCACCGTCTAAACAGGTGCCAAACCTTCAGATCTTCCCAACTTGGGACAATCATAACGGTAGTGCCCAACTTCGTTACACTCATAGCACCTCACCTGAGACAGAGGAGGTCTCGGGAGAACATTCCAGGATGAAGTCCCTCTAGACTGAGTCCAAGAACTGCCTCGGTTGTTGTAGTTGTTATTCCATCCACGTCCTTGACTCCCTGGTATGAACCGGCTCTGTCCATATCCTGACCGGTTCGCTGGTGTCTGGAACCTCTTGTTCTGTCCCCCAAAACTCTGTGCAGCATGCCTCTTACGGATCTCCTGTTGCTCCCTCTCATTACCCAGCCAAATTATCTCAACTCTCAGGGCATCTGTCAGTATGTCCTGGTAAGTCTCATAGACCTTGCACCCCATAACTGTCTGGATACCTGATCGAAGACCATCCCAGAAACGTTTGCATCTGGCCTTCGGAGTAGCCACAAACTCACCTGCATAGATAGACAAGCGGTTGAACTTGATCTCATAGTCATTGATCGTCTGATCTAGTCCCTGTTGTAGCCCCAAAAACTCCCGTCTCAGGTGGTCCTGGTATGCCTCGGAAACAAACTTCCTTCAGAACATCTCCATGAACTGGGTCCACGGCATAGTGACAGGTGTCGGCATGTCCCTGGTGGTAGACTCCCACCAATCAACAGCATCTCCTCGGAACACGGCAATATCCACAGCAAAAAAATAGCATACAATAATCATCAACGGTTTCCATAGCAATCATAGAACAGACAATATTCAATTCAGCAGTTCAATCAAGCAACAAAATCAAACACAGTATTACAGGCACATATCCAAGGTTATCCATCCTCACCTTAGCCGATTATCAAGTTTGGAAATGCCCCACAGACTCCAAGTCCGGTTCCTCAGGTATCTGCTCATTATCAACTCCTATATCAAACAAATATAATGCACACATAAGTGATATGCAATGTCATGCTGCTACTGTATACCGAAAATTAAATACGGACTCATCTCAGTTACTTCCCCGGGTTATTTTCTATCATCATCATCATTCACCATTTTTTTTCCAGTGTCTAAAATAATACTATACTTATACCTATACCTGAATACTATTCTAGTACAATACCTACTTTGATAATACCCTTTCCATATTTATTTTTCCTACAAGTAAGTACTTTCCAAAATTATTAATTACTATTATTATATATTTTCTTCCATAATATTATTCCCCAAAAATTTCCAAAATATTATTTTCACAAGTTATATATTTTTTTCCAGATTAATAATTCTTTTCCAGATTTAATTTTATTTTTATTTTCTTTTTTTTTAAAATTTCTGGGCTGGGCCTAAACAGTGCCAGATCAGACCATGCACAGTGCCAAGCCCAGGCCCCAAACAGGAGCCCAGGAGCAGGCCCACGTGCAGGCCCAGAGGTCCGGCCCAGCAGCCCAACCCATGCTTCAAGCCAACCAGCCCATGATCCAAGTGCACTAGCCCAAACCCATGACCCAGACGCGGGTCACACCCATAACGGCCGGGTCGACCCACACGAGACCGAGTCAGATCCAACCAAAACGGATCTTCAACCCGCCATGCTCACCTCGCTGTCGACGAAGAGGACGACGCGGTGAGACGAGGCTGACGAGGAAGACGACTCAGACAAGGAGGAAGAGGTGGCTGACGGCGTGGCTCGCTGCGGTGGCGACGAGCGGCAAGGGGAGGAGCGGGTCGGCCGGCTCTGCTCGCGGGTCGTCGCGGCGGCTTGAGGACGGGCGGCGCGACTTGCAGCAGTGACGGTAGAGGGGAAGGAAGGAAGGAGAGCGGCGATGGCGGAGGTGGTGGTGACTTGGTCGGTGGAGGTGGTAGGTGGCAGCGGCGGCGGTTCACGAAAAGGAGATGAGGAAAAGAGATGAAGATGGTGTTGGGGTGGCGACGTCGGATTGGGTGTAGTTTGTATTGTTTGTTTGTTTTTGTTTTTTTTTTCTTTTCTTTTTTGTATAGTTTAGTGCTGGTTCAGTAGGGCACTGGGTGTTTTGGTTACTGGAGTGAAGATGAGTTGGTTCGTGAGGTTGCAGAGGGTGAGGTGGTGCAGGGAAAAGAAGAAAAAGAAACCACGGGCTACAACTGGCGATGCACGGGCATACTGGCCATTCACATGCCTCACAGTGAATGGCGGCTGCAGCCCCCTCACTGTGCAGCATGTGAGGCGGGTTCTGTCCTGAGACGGCCCGACCCGTATTTACCGTACACAGTAAACACAAGCCGGAACTGTGACAACCCAGCCCAACATAGCCCAAGCATACAGTGTGGACAACATAAACTCGGCACAACGGCCCAAAATATTAAACAACAACATGGCCCTACGGCCCAACATCGATAACATCAATAATAATGAAACTGGCCCAATGGCCCATCAATAAATAAAACATGCACAGCGGAAGACTTAACAAAACCCACATAGACAATGTATGCGACAATGCAAACTATGGATCCGAGTCCTGTCCGAGGGTACGCTTCAGCTTGCCCGGTACGTTCCTGCACTACAAACAACTCATCCTACGGGATGAAACCCCGCAGGCGAGGGGTGAGTCCGAAACGCTCACCGACGAAAGATAAACAGTGATATATTCAACCATAACACTTTCGAGGTAAACACAACAATCAATTCAGATGAATCTATCACAAACAACACAACAGAGGACTCTCACCCAATCACATCAAGCTCAACCAATCACAACACAAGTAAATTACCATAACAACTATATCAAGACCAATGAATGCTTAATTATTTTTATTACCAATTTTATCTTNAATTCTCACAATCAACAGTTCAATGATTTCTCACAATATCACAAACCAACAGCATAGTTCAACAACATCATGGCAAGTCCACATCAACAAATAGCAATAGTAACATCAACAGTTTCCATAGCAATCATATAGCAGCCAATAACCAACATAATTCCATATTACCAAACATCCATCAACAATACATATAGCGCCAGTTATTCACAATCAACAGTTCATCACAATATCCACAACACAATATACACAAGTCTGTCTCAATCCAACAACAGTAACGATAATTCCACAGCAATCAGGTATCAGTCAATAATTATTCCAACATAACGATCTAGCAGCAAAATACGCAAACAAAGAAACACACACAGCATTACGGGCACATATCAAGGTTTATCTATCCTCACCTTGGCCGATTACTCAACTCCGGAAACTATGACCGGTCCGACGCCGGCTCCTCGGGAAACTGCCCGATACCATAACCTATACAACAAAATCATACATACACATAAATGCACATAATCGGTATACTATGATGCCAATACTACGAAATTACCCATCCCGGTTCATATCTCTTTTATTTCCATTTACCGAAAATATTTATCCATACGTATATCCGAATATAATTTCGGTACTATATTTTAATTAAAACACTTTTTCAAAATACATTTTCATAAAATAAGCATAATTCTCAGAATAATAATCATCATATTTTTCCAGAAAAATAATGACCTATTTATAATTCCTAGAAAATATATTATAGTATTTATCTTTTCTAAATATATATACAATTAAATTTTCAAACACAAAACATAATTACTTTTAATTTACAAAATACATATTTATATACTGATAACAAAATCATAATTTTTCAGACGAAATATTATGCATATTTAAATTTACAGAAATTAATTTTAAGGTATATATATATTTTTTTCAAAATACTATAATTCATACTTACCATATTATTATTAAAATAACTATAACATAATTACCTTAATTTCCAAAGTAACATGTCTAAGTAGTTATTTTATTTCCTGAAAATATATTTTGTAATACATATTATATTGTTTTTCCAGATTTATATTTATTATTATTATTATTTTTTTATTATTGGACTGGGCCGTGAACAGTGCTGGATTGGGCCATGCACAGTGCCAAGCCCAGGCCCTAACCAAGGCCCAGGTTTAGGCCCATATGCAGGCCCAAGCCCACTGCCCAAGCCCACTAATACTCCAGCCCATCAAATATTCAACCCAATTCAAAAAACCCATAACCCATATGGCGCGTGGGTCGACCCGTTACCGCGACAGCCAAACGGGTCGTGCACCCATCTCAGCTCACCTTCGTGGACGGCGGCACAGGAGCAGACGGCACGGCGTGAGGACGGGCGCGAGCGCGGCGGCGACTGCAGGCGGAAAGGCGACGGCAGCGCGACTTCAGGGAGGTGGAGCTCGGGTCACGCGTCGTCGGGTCGGCTTCCTCCAAGGGCGGCGGCGGCAGCTTGATGACGACCCGGTGGTGCGACCCTGAGTGCAGTGGGAGCTGCGCGTGACGGCGAAGAGGAAGAGAGGAGAAGGCGGCGGCGATTCGTCCTCGGCAGCGGCTGCAACACGAGCAGGAGGAGGACGGCGAGGAGGGAGCACGACGGCAGGTGCTCGTCGGTGGCGAACGCGGCGGTTACTCCTCCTCCTATTTTTTTTCTTTCTTTCTTCCTTCTTTTTTTTTTCCTCTCTTTCTTTTTCCGGTTTTCATTTTTTTCCCTTCTTTCCTTTTTTTCTTTTCTTCTCCCTTTCTTTTCTTTTTTTTTTCCCTCTTCTCTTTTCCTTCCTCTCCAGCTTCCTTCACCGGCTGCTTCCCCTTTTAATCTTTTTTTTTTTTTTTTACTATTAAGCATGTGAAGCCCAAATAATGCGATTCGTCTGTATTACGGGCGAGTCTGATCCGGACCATAAAATAACAGATACCTCCTTAGTTATTTTCCGGTGTGATTTTCCGAGAAATTCCGAAACCCGAAAAATACCAACTTAGGTTCGAAAAATCCGCGGGAAAATCACGAGCGCGGGAAAACTCTCGGTTTCGAAAAACGACTACCGATTTACCTCGAATTAATTACCCGAGATTAATTCAACAGTAAATCACGGTAAAACGACTTCTACAGTCCCGGTAAAAATCCAAATTTTACCCGGGCTGTTACAGTCTACCCACCTTAAAAAGAATTTCGTCCCCGAAATTCCGTCTTATCCGTGGGTCCTACCACGATAAGCTTCTGGCACACTCTGCCAGGTGCCCAACCTCAACATGTGATTCCGCTAATACCCTTAAGCGACATCTCTTCCGCTTATAAATACCAAACCTCACAGCTGAGACATTCACTCTCAGCCATGGACTCTCCACTTCGTTCTCGAACGACTTCAGACTCCGAGGACAACAGCTACATCGGCGGCACAGCTTTCCCGACAAGCTCCGATGAAGAGCCTCCGAAGAAGCGGTTCAAGTCCAACATCATCGGTCTGGAGGAGCACATGGTGGTCTCCCCAAAGCGACGGAAGAAGCGTACCGGAAAGAAAGCTGAGGACAAGAAGGGCAAGGCGGTAGCTGGAAGCAGCACACCGCAGCAGAAGTTGACGCAGTTGAACGTCTCCCTGAGGAAGATCAGCTCGGCGGTGGCACAAATTGAACTGGCGTGCGCGGAGCTGTTCCCGCACTTAAGGAACGTTCAACAGCTTGTAAAAGACCTTGAGAAGCAAGTAGCTCCTTAGAGCACTTCTTCTCTGTTGTAACACCTTTTATGATATTAATAAAATAAATTTCCTTTTAAGATCAAAAATCCCTTATGTTAAGAAATCTCTTGTTAAATGGAAAATAAAACATCTCAAGATAAAATAAAAATCAACTATAAGAAGATATAAAATCAAATATAAAGAAATTAAAAGTAAAATTTGTTTAACAAAATCAAACAAAGAGAAATAAAAACAAAACTCGTCTGACAAAATTAAAACATAAAGAAATTAAAACAAAAACATGTTTTCATGATCGATGCTCCGGATCGATCGTATCCGTTCTCGATCCCGAGAAACGTGACACGTTTAGTTAACGGTGACGTCGGTTAACCTCGTAAAGAAGACATCCGTTAACTGGCAAGACGATGATCACGGGATCATCCTGTGTCCCTCGAAGGAAACGATACCCACTTGTTCACAATTTCCGCATAAGCCAAAACGTCTGTCAAGGCTCGTTTCTCTCCACGATGTCCGAACAGCTGTGAGCTTGTCGCACATACGCTCTACTCGAGATACGGTCCCATCCGTCTGGCCTCAACGGTCACGGATGCTTGTGATAAAAGATGCAAGAAAATAATGAAAGACCATAACAAGAAAAGACAAGGTAGCCAGAGCGAAAGAAATCATGTGATGGAAAAAGACTGAAAAATTCTGGCATGGGTCCGAAAAACACGTAAAGCAATAAATAAAGCAACGGTAAAATTTTTAAAGCTAGATCTTGAAAATAAAAAACGGTAATCACGCTCCCCATAAGAGTATAAAAGAAGGAGCGGTGAAGTGTAAATCACCAAAAGCAATCAAGGCAACAAAACGCTAAAGCAAAAGAAAACACCACGTTCAAAACAAAACCCCACACGTCCAAACAAAATGCCTGCTCCCTCGTCGGTGTTCTTTGTCGAAGGTGCCAACCTCGGCAGAAGGAACCGACTGGCTTACAGCATGGTTAACGAACGTGCTGAAGAGCTGCCGAACGAGCTCGGCAAAATGCCAGGACTGGTCTTTGTCGACGAGCTCTACTCCTCAAGATTCTTCGTCACTCCCATGGAAGAGGTGTTCTTCCTAGAGGACCATGGGACATTGAGGGCTTCTTACTACGGCTCAGCAAACTCCGTGATGTTCTTCATCTCGGATAGGCTGCAGGAGTTCAACCTGGAGTCCACTTGCCAGACTGTGGAGTAAGGTGCTTACTACCAGCTCGCAATGACAGCCCAGAGCATACCCAGAATGACTCGGCTACCTCCAACCTGGCCAAAGGTACGGCTACTGGTGTGGAATTGCAGAGGCGTTGCAAGGCGTGCACAGGAGTTCTCACGCACTTTGAGGGGCTTGAAGAACCAGTACAAGCCCAACATGGTTCTTCTGACGGAGACGTAGTGGCAACCGCGAGACGATCACGGTCTGATTCCACTCCGATTCCCTCAAGCAAACCGGTTCGAGATTCCTGGCCAGCGCGACAGAGGCGGCATGTGGCTCTCTTGGAGCGACAGAGTCACGGTCAACGTCAACAGTGACGCAAACAGCTTCCGTGTCAACGTCGTTGCGAACCGTTAATTGTATTTTTATTTTTATAATTTATCAAAAATCAATGTATTATTTCCCTTTTTATAAAATATAAAATATCAATGTATTATTTCGGTTTGTAATCAAATATTAATATCTCCCTTTGTACTTTCAGTATTTGCAGTATCAATAATATCAGTATTTCCGCTTATTTATGGCATTTTTTACCTCATATATGTATGTTCCACGACAACTGGCGTCCCTCGACTGGATCCATAATGCACTTAACTAAAATGATATAAAATAATAAACAACTGGAGCGAACTATGCAAATAAGACAACAACACACATAGACTGCCCGACAAGACCTAACGCCCGCTCCGCTACCAAAATGAGACGGCCCGACCCGTATTTACCGTACACAGTAAACACAAGCCGGAACTATGACAACCCAGCCCAACATAGCCCAAGCATACAGTGTGGACAACATAAACTCGGCACAACGGCCCAAAATATTAAACAACAACATGGCCCTACGGCCCAACATCGATAACATCAGTAATAATGAAACTGGCCCAATGGCCCATCAATAAATAAAACATGCACAACGGAAGACTTAACAAAACCCACATAGACACTGTATGCGACAATGCAAACTATGGATCCGAGTCCTGTCCGAGGGTACGCTTCAGCTTGCCCGGTACGTTCCTGCACTACAAACAACTCATCCTACGGGATGAAACCCCGCAGGCGAGGGGTGAGTCCGAAACGCTCACCGACGAAAGATAAACAGTGATATATTCAACC
>JAKUCV010004238.1:11614-51167 GCA_028386065.3 Turnera subulata
CCCCCCCCCCCCCCCCCCCCCCCTTAGGTTTTCCTATAGGCTTGTCAGCCACAGAGTTAATTACATTTGGACCCCCTGAATTCAAGTTTATTTTTCAAACACCACGCGAATTTTTTTTCATCAGTTCACCACCTGAACTCGTAATTTTGTTCCAATTGATGCTTCCGTCCATGTGCCCATGAGTGTCGTCAGTGACACAAACGGAAGCTATAGATTTGCGCCACGTGTCATAATCCTCGCCGCCCATTTTTTCCATTGAATTTATTTTTACCGTAATTAATTTTACAGTTAAAGAGATTTATTTTTCTTCTTCTAATTTTTTTTTTATCTTTTCTTCTTTTTTTTTTCTTCTTCTTCTTCTTTCTTTTTCTCTTTTCTTATTCTCCATCAACACTCTTTTTTTCTTTCTTCCTTTCTTATTTTTTTTCTTCTTCTTCTTTCTTCTCTTTTCTTCTTCTCCACCCTGCCCCACTTTTTTTCTTTTTTTTTCTTCCTTTCATCTTCCTTTTTTTTTTTCTTCTTCTTCCTTTTTCTTCCTTCTTCTTCTTTTCCTCTTTTCCTTCCTCCTCCTCCTTACTGCCCATACCTTCCCCCAACCCCAAAATACAGACCCAATAGTCCTCGCCGGAACCGTATCTCGAGTCGTCAGAAAATTCCCCAAAGCTCGGAAACAAGCCCCAACAATCTGCCATTTCTGAGAAATACACAAATTTATCCAATTCAACCAAACCGTACAGCATCAAACGAATTAAATTCAAGAAGAGGTTTCGAATTCTTACCCGAAAATCACAAAACCACACTGTTCAGTATCGAACCCGGAGCACCACAACAAAAACGTCTCGCATAGAACCCAAACGTTGCAACAACACTTCCTGGAAACAACCAAGCCAATGAATAACAAAACCAACATCAACGCCACCATCCACAACCGGGAACCGGATCCACCGCCACAACACAGCAGCACAACAATCAACCTCATCGTCTTCCTCTTCTCGTCAGAAAACATTTATGCCAACAAAACAAAAAGAAAAAAGAAAAGCAATCAACCTCATCGTCTTCCTCTTCTCGTCAGCCACACAATTCCATCCCCTAAAAACCCCAACGATAACACGTTATCTCCCTCTTCTCGTCGCTCTCAATTGCACCTGCGAGAAAACCCTCTCCGGTGTGGTGACCTTCAAGCACATGCCCCTAACCCGCCCCGGCAAGATCGAGTCTGCCCCTGCCGTCCTCCTCCACTCCCTCGCCTACCTCCCCAGCACCCACTAAGCGTCACCTCCGCCCCTACAAGCTGATTCTCTGCCTTGGGTTCTTCGACCGTGCTGTGGACTCTGCCCTTTCTGCCGACCTCGTGCTTAGACCCGTCCTCGTGGACACTCCCTACGGTATGGTTGCTCTAGCACAAATACCTGCACTCGCGATGGCTCGGCTCCGTTCAGCTCACCTTCCTCATCCGCTACCCCTTCCTCCGCCACCACTCCTTCTGGGTCAGATCTATTCTCTCCCTCTTCGTCTGACGTCGTTGACTGATTCGACCTCTTCCCCACATCCGGAACTGCTGCCGACAATTGGTTGTTTTCAGTACAATGGATAGTTTGAGGGAGGTGAGTTGTGTTTTTTTTTTTTTTTCTCTTGAATGGTCTTTGCATGTTGTTCTTTTTGTAGAATAAAGGCAATTCCTTTTAGCTTTAGTTTGTGTTATAGTGGTTAGAAATCGGATCTTGAATGGAGGAGGTTGCGTACTATGTGAGTTTGTGGGAGAAAATTTATTTCTTTGATAAATTTCTTTTTTGTATTTTTTTGGAAAAAAGAAATTATAAAAAATTATTGAGGAGCATTTCCTTTGATATAAGTATTTTTATTTTTTTGTTTTTGTTAGAAAAAGAAAATAAAAAATTATTGAACGGTTAAGTTATCGCCACGTGTCATTCATCCCTGTCTTCCGTTAGTGCAAAAGACGGAACCCATCTACCATTGGACGGAAGCACCAATTCGAACCAAATTGAGAGTTCAAGTGTTCAATTGACGAAAAAAAAAGTTCAGGTAGGCATTGAAAAATAAACCGAAATTTAGGGGGTCAAAATGTAACTAACCCGTCAGCCACGTTTCCATTCTTGAACTTCCAAGGCCAAGTATGGGCCGACAATGCGGGTAACTAACTGGGCTTTAACACAAAACTATCATGCATAGCAATACAGGATTTTAATTATGGACTTTAACCATTATAGGCCCAAATAGTGTTTATTTATGTGTGCAAACACATTGTCACATAAGGGAAGAAAAAAGAGGGAATATAAGTGGTAAGGTAAGTCTTGGGTGGGTCTCTTTGTCTTCTCTAGAATTACCAGATACAATTGTGAATACTAGGGTAATATCTATACTATATATAAAAGCACGAAGTCCCCAAATTTACGAACTTTAAATACCAAAATATCCTTCTCTTTTATACTATAATTAAAGGCATAATAGTCATTTTAAAAAAATTTCTTAGTGACGGCAAAAACCAAATACAATTGTAATCCACTATTAAATATAATTTTAATCCACTTTTATTAATGATTCTGCTCTTCTCAATGACGACAAATACCAAAAACAATTTATATTGTGTATGCTGCTAATTAATTTCCCATTTGATCAATACACTTGTAACTCTCTTCTTTTCCTTTTTTTTACGTTTTTGTCCATATACAAAAATTTAACGCTTATGGTTATAACTTTTGCTCCTAACTGGTAACTTTTTTCTTTTCCTTTTTTTTAAAGGTTTTTGTCCATATACAAAAATTCAAAGCTTAAGGTTATAACAGTAATATAATAATAATCTATATACTATATAAAAGCATCAACTCTAGAAAAGCCGACAAATTGATCCAATTACCCTAAATTATTTATTATTGACTCAACTACCCTTTTTTATTTAATCTATATCTATACTATATATAAAAGCACGAAGTCTCCAAATTTACGAAATTGAAATACCAAAATATCTTTCTCTTTTATACTATAATTAAAGGCATAATAGTCATTTAAAAAATATTTCTTAGTGACGGCAAAAACCAAATACAATTGTAATTCACTTTTAAATACAACTGTAATCCACTTTCTTGACGGAAAATACCAAAAACAATTTATATTGTGTACGCTGCTAAATAATTTCCCAATTGATCAATACACTTGTAACTCTCTTCTTTCCCTTTTTTTTTACGTTTTTGTCCATATACAAAAGTTAAACGCTTATGGTTATAACTTTTGCTCCTATATACAAAGATTCATCGCTAAAGGTTTAACTTTTGCTCCTAACTGGTAACTCCTTTCTTTTCCCTTTTTTTTAAGGTTTTTGTCTATATTCAAAAATTCAAAGCTTAAGGTTATAACTCTTGCTCTTATATACAAAAATTCATCGCTTAAGGTTATAACTTTTGCTCCTACTATGTAATTGAAATAATTCTATAGGATGGGATTATTGTTCTCCTAGGTTATTTTTATATCAATATTTATCCAATTTAAATAATAATCTTGCTATACATATTTTAAAACTGCCGAGGATATTACAGCTCGCTATATACTTATTAGCATTTTAAAAAAATAGCTACGTACATATGGTATATGATCCAAATTAAGAAATAGCTAATATAATTTTTTTTCTTAAATTGGTTCAGGAATCACAGTGTTTCGCCCAACATGTTGTTAATCACACAAATTTGCAAATGTACCGACCTATGCATATTCTGGTGCTAAAAAATTTGATTCGAACCGGCTTCATTTTGTTGTGGTAATGGAGAAGTGCATTTATCTTCACCAAACTATGAAGATGATTTATATAATTTGTTTACCTCATTAACTCCGGAATCTCAAGAGTTCACAATATATTCTCATTTATATCTTTCGGTGTTAACTTAGAAAAGGAACTTGCATCGTCAGAACAGGGAGTGTATACATTCAAAGCACAAGGCCAAATTTATCATAATTTGTCGGGTTTACTGCCACTAGAAAACACCCCCAAATATTTTCAGCTTTACTTTTACGATATTAACAATGACTTACAGAATAGGATGCAAACCATTAAAGATGCCAACTTGAATGAAAGTATCGTAAAGAAGTTGATGGATATTCTTGAAGGAAATCCTTATGTTCAATTTCTGAGAACATTAAATATTTCCCTTCTTTTGATAAGCATCAAATACATATCCATACAAATTCATCTATTGATCAACGTGTATATAATGCACCTACATCAGAACAGGTTGCTGCAATATGAATTAAACGTAATAATGCTAATGTACCTATACAAAAATTCATCGCTAAAGGTTATAACTTTTGCTCCTATATACAAAGATTCATCGCTAAAGGTTTCACTTCTGCTTCTAACTGGTAACTCTTTTCTTTTCCTTTTTTTTCTTAAGGTTTTTGTCCATATAAAAAAATTCAAAGCTTAAGGTTATAACTCTTGCTCTTATATACAAAAATTCATCGCTTAAGATTATAACTTTTGTTCCTACTATGTAATTGAAATAATTCTATGGGATGGGATTATTGTTCTCTTAGGTTATTTTTATATCAATATTTATCCAATTTAAATAATAATCTTGCTATACATATTTTAAAACTGCCGAGGATATTACAGCTCGCTTATACATATTAGCATTTTAAAAAAATAGCTACGTACATATGATATATGATCCAAATTAAAATGTTCTTTCACGCAAGACTAAAAGTTAAACTGGAAGGAACTGCATAAAACAATTGTTTAATCATGAGTCTGCCTAAATCAAATTTTTATTATTTCGCTTTCAAATAGGTTGCTCAATTAATCATTGACTCTTGATTTTTCCCATCTATCTTCTTTACAGCCCATATAAGAACATACTCATATTTGTTATGGTTCTCGAAAGAAAAAAGAGAAGTTATTATAATTTGTTTACCCACCAACAAGGAGTAGGAGAAGCTTTTATTGCAACAAATATACAAAATACAAAGAAAAGGAATTTCGTCAATGTCTCAAGTGATGGATCGAGTTCACAAAATAACAATCAAGACAAGAAAAAAAGAGGACGAAAAAAAAGATAAAATCACGAATTATTCCTCAAAACCTTATCTACCCCATATAAATTTCAAGGTTAGTAAATATTACAAAATTATTTTGTTGTATTTTTTGGATTTGATTATTATGAACTTTAATATTTCATTTACATATACATTTATAGACGTGACAATATAAGAAATAGCTAATATAATTTTTTTTCTTAAATTCGCCCAATATGTTGTTAATCACACAAACTTGCAAATGTACCGACCTATGCATATTGTGGTGCTAAAAAATATGATTCGAACTGGCTTCATTTTGTTGTGGTACAGAGTTTCGCCCAATATGTTGTTAATCACACAAACTTGCAAATGTACCGACCTATGCATATTGTGGTGCTAAAAAATATGATTCGAACCGGCTTCATTTTGTTGTGGTAATGGAGAAGTGCATTTATCTTCACCAAACTATGAAGATGATTTATATAATTTGTTTACCTCATTAACTCCGGAATCTCAAGAGTTTCAGACAAATATCAGAGCGTACAACAGTATATTCTCATTTATATCTTTCGATGTTAACTTAGAAAAAGAACTTGCATCGTCAAAACAAGGAGTGCATACATTCAAAGCACAAGGCCAAATTTATCATAATTTATCGGGTTTAGTACCAATAGAAAACACCCCAAAATATTTTCAACTTTACTATTGGGAAAATGCTAATTTGAATGTTGTAAAATTTACTATATGGGATATAGAGAACATGAGTACTACAACAACGGCAAAGGTAAGTATATAAGTTTAATAATATTAATATATATACTTTTCACAATAATATTTGTTTCGAGTTAACCAAAATATTGGATGTGTGTAGGTCATATATTGTACATTCCAAGCTAAAATTATGAACGTAAAAAACAAAGAAAAACCATGGTATCATGCATGCAAAAGGTGTGGAAAAAAAGTAGAAGTTTTAGACAACAAAGCACGATGTGAAGGAGAAAAAGCAATGGATACAAACCAAGGTATAAGCATTATAAAAATCAAACAATGAGTTATCCTTGCTAAATATTTATATTAAAACTATTATTTAACATATCTAATTCTTACAGGTACATGCTAAGATTTGAAGTATCTGATGGAAAAGATAATGCACCGGTAACCATATTCGATGAGGAAAAAATGATAAGTGGATGTGATGTGACTGATTATATTGCGATGTTAAGAGATGAGGTAAATAATGAATGATAAGTAAAAACCGATATATTTTATAGTAGGTATTGACAAATTCAAGTTTCTATTTTGTAGGCAAAGGAAGAAAAGGAAAAGTTGTTTGATTGTCAAGCTGAAGAATACATTTTCTTAGTAAGGATGAACAAAGCAAACGACTCAGATAGGGGAAAAGGACGATTTATTACAGAGGAAGTGCGAATGAAAACTACTGAAGAATAAAATGAAAAAGAAGTTGGAATTACAAGTTTAGAGGTCAAAAAAGGAAAAAGCATCATCTGTATTGAAGATGAAGATAACTATGTACAACCGATTACGAAGAAAATTAAGAAGGAAAAAGAATAAATTATTGTTATTAACTTATACACTACTATTATTATAATTAATATTTTAACAATATGTTATTAGTTTCAAATTAAAACAATATTAGCATCTTATTATTATTGGTGATTGTGAGTATAAAAAATTACTATTACTTTCATAGCCCAATCATGGACAGGGCGAAATTACATTATAATTTTTAAAAAATATAAAAAAATAATATTCATAATTTAAAGAAACAATAGCTTATAAAATACTATTAATATAATTAATTTTTAACTAAAAAAATTTAAACATCGTATTATTATTATTGGTGATTGTTAGTATAAATAATTACTATTTAAATTATATTTTTAAACAAAAATGAAAAAAAACTACTCATATTCATAAATTAAAAAGACAACACCAGACTATGGTGATTGCTAGAATAAATAATTACTATTAAAGTTATATTTTTAAACAAAAAAGAAAAAAACTACTTATATTGATAAATTGAAAAGATAACACCATACCACGTGCATCGCACGTGCACAAAAACTAGTTTGATAAAATATGGGGGTATTGATAGATATATATATACCAGGATATACTATATTATACTCTACTATAATCTTTTTTATGGAAATAAAGAATCATTAGAGGAATTGAAGATGGTTAGTAAAATCTGTGAATCATATACTTTGTATAATCTTCACTCAACTGAGATTATTTATGAATGATTAATCATGGTCTAAAAATAGTCATGTCAGTGAAAATTGGGTTAGAAGATGACTAATTACACAGATAATTAGCAAAAAAAAATTACACTTGTTATAATTGTGACCCCCTAAATGCTGCCTAGAAATAAAGATGATAATGATGAAACGTAGACATAAGCATATCCTAATTCCTAAGCTTAGACACAGGATTCCTTTCTCAATCCGACAAAACAATCCCCTTCAGCGCCTCATGCATCATCTTTAACGCAGAGACCATCAAGAATTGAAAAGGTCCATATCGGGATCATAAACTCCTCGCATGCTTGCCATAGTTTGCGTAGCAATATTGATCTAATATTGTAAATGTGAAGGGTCTCTCTGTTCCATCGTGTATCGTTCTAGTTCTGCTGAACCTTTAAGGTTTCTTCTGATGTTGTTTAGTACTGCAACAGTAATGGCTAACTGCACATATTGATTTAATAAAAGTCCATCGTTAGCATCAAAAAAAAAAAAAGACAGCAAACGCTTCAAACAAACTAATCTACAAAGACAATATTGAAACTAATCTACAAGAGTCAACTTTTATACACCTTATGTGTAAGTCTCTTCTGTGTACACATTGTTAGGGTCTCCCTAACCAAGTTTTTGCAATGAGAAATTTATTTGATTGTCAAATAAAATATTGAAAGACAACCAATAAGAGGAAGAGAAAATGAGCATTCTAGTGGAACTACCATGTATCTGCTAGAAGAACCCACAAAAATTGAAACAACCAACAGTTCAAAGTGAGTAACCAATGGAAACAACAAAAGTAAAATGCATTAAAAGGGTGATAATACATTAATGTGGAGGAGTGATCACGTACCATGTGGGTATCTATACTTCCTCTTGTTGGAGCCAAGTTGGCACTATGGAACAACCGTAATACTCACAGCAACCCTTGACAAGACCATGTTCCATATCAAAAATATGGAGATCACGGGAGCCACAATGGGCACAAACAGATGGAGAAAAACCAAAATCAGGGAAATAAATGCAGCTGGATTTGTAATCGGGGAAATCATTAGCCATAAGCGAGAAGGAAGAACAAGATCCTGAAAAAAACAAGCGTTCCTTCAGTTCATCCCGGGATGGCTTAACCCATTTGCCCTCTTCCCAATCCAACTTCTCAGTTCAGAAATAATTCCCCAAAAGATTCCACTAAATAATGACGAATAAATCAATGCTCCCCCTTTGGCTGAGTTACTTGCAATATGTAGTTGCAATCGGGTCTGCTTGCATCGATCACTACAACCTTTCCGCTCCAATCCAAAGCATAAAATCTTTCATTGTTGTATACAACACCTTGAGGCGGCGTATTGTCGTCTTCATTATTAATGATTGTCCATGCATCATCTCCCTCCCTCCAAAAACACAATCTCCACATAGCCACAACCATCACCGTAAAACCATTCCCCGTCTCGCGACAACTAGAACTAACAGCAACTTCCTTAGGCTGAATGATTTCAAGCTTTGAATCAGTATCAGTAGGCACAAGATAATAATCAAACCTCTTCTCCTTTACAATAAAATCCCGCACGTCCAAGACCCTTTTACAATCCTTGATGATTGGTAATGGAGAGATCAATGCTTTGAAGTCCACATCGAGCACTTCATCATGGACGTCGTTACGTCTCCGGGAATGTGTTGTTCTTAAAATCAAAGGTGTGGTGACGGAGGACTCGGAGGTAGCAGCAGCTGGTTGGACGGAGTAAAAAGCGAACTCTTAGAGTGAGAACTCGCAAGAACGGTCGCGCATCACGAGCCGGGGGGAGGCTGAGGGAAGGGATCAAGGGAGGGAGAGGTACCGATGACCGCCGCCATGAGCTGCAAACCGCCCGGAAACGGAGGTTGTGGAGGTAACTGTTTTGGAGGCAACTCCCGATCTTCTCCAAGAAGGGACCAGCAGCGGTGTTGTCCTGCGGTTGGACAACCAACCATGGAGGTATTTCTACTTTCCATACGGTCCAGACAAAAAAAACTTGGGTTTATCCTGCAAAATTTCTAGCTAGGGTTTTAGTGGTAACAAGAGAAAGTTATAGTGGACCTGCAAAATTTAGGTTAAATACATCTTACCTCCCGATTTCTTATAGTTATAGTGGCCTCTTCCATTACCACGCATAACACCACACCCATATAATTCCTATTTCCATTCTTCAATAATCAATCAAATCCGGTGCACCCCAAAAAAAAAAACAAACCTTCATCAAAAAAGAAATACAAAACGCAACTCAACAGCAATAACACCCAACATCGGATTGATGAACCCGGATTTCTAAATCAAAGCTCTGGATCCACAATCCACACAACCAACCCGATTTGGCAAGTGTCACCATCAAGCAACAAATGGAAGAATAGGGGAATTAAGAGAAAGAGAGAGGTCCGGCGCTCACCTACACACGAAAACAGCTTGGTGGGTTGAGCAATCGGCGGCCGGCGACGAGAGAAGAGAGTTGAGAGGAGGAAGAGGGTCCCGCGACGGCAACACTGGTGAGTGGTGAGCAACAATATCCGGTCATTGGAGATGCGCATCAGTACGAGAGTGGAAAAGGGACATGATGATTTTGGTGTTGGTGTTGGTGTTGGTGTAGGTGGAGAAGCGGAAGGGGAGGGTTGTCTTGGCGGTTTTGGTAGTGAAGGGTTTCTGGTTGAAGAAGAGAAGATGACGTGGGGAGGCGGAGCGTGATGGTTTTGGTGGGCGTTTCTATTTTAATATTTTCAAATTCAAGAATTATTTTCAACGGTGTCGATAAGGACACGTGTCATCATCTAAGGACACGTGTCATCATCCGTACTCTCCATTAATAAATCGGTTGAACCTTAGAATATTGAAATAAGAAACTTGAAGTGGTAAGGTACCGGCTTTTTTAGTTGAGATTTTCCATCCAGAACGAGGCCTTCGTCAAGGGGATCCATTATCACCCTATCTCTTTCTTCTACATGTGCGGAAGGTTTCTCCTCAACGATCCGACAAGCTGAAGCTGAAGGCCGAATACATGGAGTGCAAGTGTGCTGCCAAGCCCCACCGATTAGTCATCTGTTCTTTGCAGATGATAGTGTTACCTTTACACGGACAACCTTGCAGGAAGCAACTACTGTCTTGAAGATCCTGCAGCATTATGAAGCAACATCAGGACAGGTCTTCAACCAGGATAAATTTGAATTATCTGTGAGATGAAATGTCAGTGAAGAGAGAGCAATTCAAATCCAACAGACGATGGGAGTAAAAGCTGTGGATAAAGTCGAGAAGTATTTAGGGTTGCCTAAACTGATTGGACATGCGAAGAAGGAGATTTTTACTACATGCGAAGAAGGAGATTTTTACTTCTATTCGAGACAGGGTCTGTAAGAAGTTGGGTGGTTGTAAAGAGAAAGTGTTATCAAGCAAGGGCGGATCCAAAGGGGAGTAAGCAGGGCCCAGGTCCCCCTGAAATCCGAAATATTTATAAATATGGTAATAAATTTGCATAATCGTCATGTGGCTTGGTGGCCAATGGCGCTTGAATTGAAGAAGGATCCGCCCCTAATATCAAAGACAAAAAAAGAAATTCTATTGAAAGTTCAAATGTGATGAGTTGTTTCTTGCTCCTTGAAGGCATATGTGATGAAATGGAGCGTAGTATGAGAAGATTCTGGTGGGTATTGGAGGATGGACACTATTGGGGAAACTCGGGTAATTATCCCACTACAACAAACAACTAGTGAATATAATTCACAACTTATACCCGACAAAGGCGGCTTAGCCGGCCAACAAATGAAACAAGGCGGCTTTGCCAGCCAACAAATGAAATAAGGCGGCTTTGCCGGCCAACAAAGAGATAAGGCGGCTTAGCCGACCAATGTTGAATACTAAACAAATAAACAAATGCGGAAAATATAAAGGCGGAAAAATAAAGAAAGAACACACTCAAAAATTGTTAACGGAGTTCGGCCAATTATGCCTACGTCTCCGGAGCACTGCTCTTTTAATAGGAGAGGAAGAGTATTTAGTACAATTGCTAGGATACAATGTACTCTAATTTTTGGGATGGATTTCTAAGGCAAGGGGGAGTTCTATTTATAGCAAAACAAAACCCCCCACAAGCACTTTCTCCAAGATGTGGGATTGGAATAGGCAACACTATTCCAACAAATCTCCACCTTGTTGCTATTCAAATCCCACTAAGTACTAATCTTCTCAACCAAACAAAGAACAGTGCTTCCAACTTGCGTCAACTCAAATATGTAAGATATTGACCAAGTCTAAACAATGTTCAAACTTGGCCCTTGTCACCACCTTGGTCATCATATCTGCAGGATTCTCTGTAGTCAAAATCTTCTGGAGAAGTATCTCTTCTTCTTCAAGAATCTCTCTCACAAAATGATAGCGAACATCGATATGCTTCGTCCGTGCATGAAAGACTTGATTCTTTGCCAAATGAATAGCACTCTGACTGTCAGAATATACTACAAGTTGTTTCTGACCAACTCCCAAGTCTTTTAGCAACCCATAAAGCCAAATTGCCTCCTTCACAGCTTCTGTAATAGCCATATACTCTGCCTCCGTTGTAGACAAAGCCACCGTTGACTGTAAAGTGGACTTCCAACTAACCGGGGCTCTTGCTAATGTGAACAAATAGCCCGTTGTCGATCGCCGCTTATCCAAATCTCCTGCATAGTCAGAATCACAATATCCAACAACTCCTTGACCAAGTGATTCCTCCCGCTCAAACATTAAGCCAACATCTACGGTATCTTTGATATACCGAAGAATCCATTTCACAGCTTGCCAATGACCTCTGCCAGGATCATGCATATATCTGCTCACAACACTAACAGCTTGTGAAATATCCGGTCTCGTACACACCATTGCATACATCAAGCTTCCGACTACATTGGCATAAGGGACTTTTGCCATGTATTCTCGTTCTTCATCTGTCTGCGGAGATAACTGGCTACTAAGCTTCAAATGAGGAGCAAGCGGAGTACCTACAGGTTTTGACCCTTCATTCATGCCAAAACGTTGTAGTACTTTCTTCAAATACTCTTTTTGTGTCAGCCAAAGCTTGCCTCTTTCTCTGTCTCTGCTTATCTCCATGCCGAGAATCTTCTTGGCTTCTCCCAAATCCTTCATCTCAAACTCTCTACTCAATTGAGCCTTTAACTTGTCAATTTCATCTTGGCTCTTTGCAGCTATCAGCATATCATCAACGTATAAGAGTAGATAGATGTAGGACCCATCTTGTAATCTTCTCAAATACACACAATGGTCGTATTTGCTTCTTGTGTACTTCTGACCCATCATAAACTTGTCAAACCGTTTGTACCACTGTCTTGGTGATTGCTTCAAACCGTACAACGACTTGTCTAGTTTGCACACCCAATTTTCTTTACCAGCAACTTTGTATCCATCGGGCTGAGTCATATAGATTTCCTCCTTCAAGTCACCGTGTAAGAATGCAGTCTTCACATCAAGTTGAGCTAGCTCCAAATTCAACTGTGCTACCAAGGCCAACAGAATTCTAATGGAGGAATGCTTCACAACTGGAGAAAATACTTCATTATAATCAATTCCCTCCTTCTGAGCGTAGCCTTTAGCCACCAATCTTGCCTTGTAACGAACATTACTCTTGTCAGGAAATCCTTCCTTTTTAGCAAATACCCATTTGCATCCAATTGCCTTCTTTCCCTTCGGTAGTTGTGTCAACTTCCATGTTTTGTTCTTCTGAAGAGATTCCATCTCCTCCTCCATTGCCCCTTTCCAACTGCTACTTTCAGAACTCCGAATGGCTTCTGAAAAAGTGGAAGGAACATCATCAATGACTGGAAGTGCATAGGCCACCGTTTCGATGAGACGTTCTGGTTTTCTTCTTTCTCGTCTCGGTCTACTAGTGGCAATTGACTCGAACTGCTGCGTAGGTTCTTGGGCCGGAACCTCTTCTTCATCTGACTCTTCCTCTGTCAATGGAGAGTCACCATTGGTGCTCTTAGCTGGGATCACCATAGTAGGCTCAAACTCCACCTGCTTTGATACACACTCCACCTGCTGTGAAGTACCACCAGCTTCTTCTGGATTTACCTTAGTCAACATGGCAGATTCATCAAAGGTAACATCCCTGCTGATAATAGTCTTCTTTGTCTCTAGACACCAAAGACGGTATCCCTTCACTCCAGCATTAAGACCCATAAATAGAGCCTTCTTTGCTCGTGGATCTAACTTTGATTCATTCACATGGTAGTATGCAGTGGAGCCAAACACACGCAAAGAATCATAATCTGTAGCAGGTTTCCCAGACCATACCTCCAAAGGAGTCTTGCCACCTAAAGCAGAATGTGGCAATCGATTAACAAGATGTTGAGCATATGTCACAGCCTCAGCCCAAAAATTTCTGCCTAGCCCAGCATTAGACAGCATACAACGAACTTTCTCCACTAATGTCTTGTTCATACGCTCTGACACCCCGTTCTGCTGTGGTGTTTTTCTGACTGTGAAGTGCCGAACTATGCCACAATCTTGGCATATCTTCAAGAAAGGATCACTCGTATATTCTCCACCATTGTCTGTTCGGAGAACTTTAATCTTCCTTCCTGTCTGGTTCTCAACCTGAGTTTTCCATTTAAGGAAAATCCCAAGCACTTCATCCTTCTTCTTCATTGTAAACACCCACACTCTTCTGGAAAAATCATCAACAAAAGTGACAAAATAGTGTCTACCTCCAAGAGATGGAGTCTTCGCAGGTCCCCATACATCTGAATGCACATAGTCCAAAATCCCCTTGGTATTATGGATAGCAGTGCCAAACTTCACTCTTCGTTGCTTTCCCAGAACACAATGCTCACAAAATTCCAATTTGCAAGTCTTCGTACCTTTCAACAATCCCTGCTTGGCAAGAATTTGCAAGGATTTTTCACCAGCATGTCCCAAACGCATATGCCACAGCTTCGTTGCCTCTGCATCCTTCTTGCTTCCAGAAGTTACTGCTGCTACTGCCCCAATCACTGTACTACCTTGGTAGTAATACAGATTGTTCTTCCTCACTCCTTTTAACATCACCAAAGCTCCTGACGTTGCTTTAAGAATTCCATCTCGGATAGTGACAACTAAGCCTTTTGATTCTAAGGCCCCCAAAGAAATGAGATTCTTCTTCAACTCTGGAACATATCGAACATCTCTCAAAATTCTGGTGGATCCATCATGATTTTTCAGCTTGATTGAACCTATCCCGACTGTTTTACATGGATTGTCATTGCCCATGAAAACAACCCCGCCATTGAGCTCTTCAAACTCAAAGAACCATTCCCGGATGGGACACATATGGTAGGTGCAACCTGAATCCAAAATCCACTCATCTGCTTGTGATGTTGAGGGTGAACCAACCAAAGAGACTTCTGACTCCGCATCACTCTTGCATTCTGCAACATTAGCATCTTCTGGAGTCTTTCCTCTCTTCTTCAACTTCGGACAGTCTTTCTTCCAATGCCCTTTCTCATGACAAAAGGCACACTCATCTTTGGCAACTCTGCTTCTCGACTTGGATCTTCCTCTTCTCCCCTTTGACTGGCCTTGCTGTCGTCCTCTAGCCACTAAGGCTTCATCTGCTGCAGGTGCTTTGTTCTTCACTTTATCTTGATGTCTCAACTCGTGACTATACAAAGCAGAACATACAGCCTCCAATGATACATTCTCCTTCCCATGAAGTAAAGTAGTCTCCAGGTGCTCGAATTCATCGGGAAGAGATGATAACAACATCAAAGCCAAGTCTTCATCTTCAAATATAACATCTAAATTAAACAGGTCTGCTACTAATTTTTTAAACAGAGTAATGTGTTCATTCATCGTAGAACCTGGTCGATACTCGAACCAGAACAATCTCTTCTTCATCAGAAGCTTGTTTTGACCACTTTTCTTCAAGAAAGTGTCTTCCAATGCCTTCCACAGTTTGTGTGCAGAAACTTCATTCTTGAAAGCATATTTCTGCTCCCTGGATAAGCACGATCGAATTGTTACGCAAGCCAACTTGTTTACATCGGCCCACTCCTTGTTACTGATATCGTCAGGTTTCTCTTCTCCAATAGCAACATCAAGTCCCTGCTGGAACAGCGAGTCAAGGACCTCACACTGTCATATGCCAAAATGACCGGTACCGTCAAATATTTCCACAGCAAGCTTCGAACTAGATACTGGGATCCTCGACCATCTAGATGTGGAAACCATCTCTCCTGATTATATACTTGATGTAGCCTGTTTTGAACCTGCTTCCGCCATTACAAAATCAAAAGATAGTATTCAACAATTATAAATAGCCCAAAGGATGAACCTTCGGCTCCGCTACCACTTGTTGGGGAAACTCGGGTAATTATCCCACTACAACAAACAACTAGTGAATATAATTCACAACTTATACCCGACAAAGGCGGCTTAGCCGGCCAACAAATGAAACAAGGCGGCTTTGCCAGCCAACAAATAAAATAAGGCGGCTTTGCCGGCCAACAAAGAGATAAGGCGGCTTAGCCGACCAATGTTGAATACTAAACAAATAAACAAATGCGGAAAATATAAAGGCGGAAACATAAAGAAAGAACACACTCAAAAATTGTTAACGGAGTTCGGCCAATTATGCCTACATCTCCGGAGCACTGCTCTTTTAATAGGAAAGGAAGAGTATTTAGTACAATTGCTAGGATACAATGTACTCTAATTTTTGGGATACATCACTAAGGTGAGGGGAAGCCTTATTTATAGCAAAACATATACCCCTCCCCTTAGATGATTTCCACGATGTGGGATGGGAATATCAACACTATTCCAATGCTGGCTGTTAGATACCCTGGAATAGAATATGCCTGCGAAGAAGTATTTTTTTTTATTTATGTTAATCGATGACTTTATTCATGAGAATGATCAAGGCAAGGTACAAAAGGGGTCATTGAGACAATGACAATTACACTAGGAATCAATTTGAATCGTAAGCGAAGAAGTATGGTGGGCGAGGCTTTCGTAAACTTTCTCTCTTCAATCGTGCCATGCTTGCTAAGCAAGCCCGGCGCCTTTATCAAGCCCCTCATTCACTTTTTGGTCAAGTCATGCAGGCCAAATATTTTCCTCGGACAGATTTTTCTCAGGCTAGCCTCGGCCCTTGCCCTAGTGGTGATGAGGAAACTGTCAGAGTGGCCATAGATAACTAGGTTGATCTCGGTATGGATGGCGATTGCTGACCGAATTCTTGGGATCCATTTGAGTACTCTCCTCCCTCAGGATCCTGACCTGGCCTTTCTCTAAGCATGGGGATTATACGGTTCGCAGTGGGTACCATTTCTTGGCTGAAAATTTGAACATGCCATCCCAAAGTCAAGCGGATCCTCGGCAGTTGACATGGTGGAAATGTCTTTGGCAGTTAAATATCCCGCCCAAAATCCGGGATTTTGCATGGCGTCTACCACATAATAATCTTCCGACAAAGGGTTTCTTAGAGGAGCGTGGCATCACAGATCAGACAACCTGTCCATTATGTCAGAATGATGTGGAAACGGTGGAGCATTTGTTGCAATCACATGGGTGGAGTCAACGAGTTTGGGAGCTTGCTGGATGTTGGAGTTATATAACAGCGACTCCTCTATGTCCTATCAAAGACTTTCTGATTAGTTTCATGGAGCAGGCAATGGAGGAACGACTTGAGCAGTTATGTATGGTGTTCTGGGGAATCTGGCTGGCTCGTAATAACCTTGTGTTTCAACAACAAGTACTAGATCAACATCATATCTATGTCTCCTCTGCAAACATTCTACGTGACTATCAAAATGCAAATTTGCGGGCGACCCAGCTTGTTTCCAGAACCAATACTTAGCATCCGAAAACTTGGTCCAAGCCCCCTTCAGGTTGGATCAAGGTGAATATTGATGCGGCCACAAATGCTTCTATGGTGGGGTTAGGCTTCATAGCACGCGATGACCAGGGAGGGATGCTCTTTCCGGGTGTGAAGGCTGTCCCGAGTGTGTAGGAGGCAAAAGTTGTAGAGGCACAGAGTATGCTGATGGCTATCTGAACTGCACTTGATTGTCAGGTGTCAAACCTTATTATTGAAACGGATTGTCTCTTGCTTAGGAATGACATCGAACGTGGATCTTTTACCCCAGGATGCTAGCTATTTTGTTGTCCTTGATATTATGAGAGAATCCAAATCCCTTGATATTATGATGGAGCCGACGCATTTCAACTCTTTCAAATGTCAGCATGTGAAAAGAGAGTGTAATTCAGTGGCTCATTCACTTAGAAAATTAGCAGCCTTAGGGATGAACTATCCATATGTATGGCACAACTCTGTGCCTGACTCTGTCTTTCCCTTGTTCTTGCGGATCAGTAAATGAATGGATACGCTTTGGCTTTCCAAAAAAGAAGTATTAATTTGTTTTTAAAACAAAATTAAAGTAGGTAAAATATATTTAACCCGCCAAATTTTGACGTTATTTATGGGGATTAGCTATTGAAATTCTTTTTAACATAGTTTGTAAAGACACTTTTTTGGGCGGGTCATATATAATTATTGAAACCTTAAATCCGAAGCCCGTATGATTTTAACTTGGGGGGATTGAAGGTGGTTTGCGGTTAGGAATTTGTGGGTATTTTTATTAAAAAAAGGGTATGGTTTTATCGTTCTTTGATATAAAACAATTAGGTAACATGCTAACAAATTGAGCGAGTGCAAGTGCTTCACTTCACCCTCGCTTTTCTACTTGATCCCAACTACTATTTTCAATGGGTTAAGCACTATTTACATACCCGAGGTTTCTGTTTTGTCCCCATCGTATACCTCAGAGTTTTTGTATCATTTTCATGTACCCGAGTTTCAATTTTTGTTCTTTTTGTGCACCTCAGGCAGCCTAAGCGATGACATGGCCATTTGCACGGGTCCACTTGACACGTGTCATAATTCTATTGGCGCTACATGGATAAAATTGTGGGTCCCACCTTTCAAATATTCTAGTTTGCGGGTCCCACAAAATGCCCACATGGCACCAATGACATTGTGCCACGTGTCAAGTGGACTCAAGCAGATGGCAATGTCATCACCCGGACTGTCCAAGGTACACAAAAGGGACAAAAAATGAAACTCGGGGTACATAAAAGGGACAAAAAAACTCCGGGGTATATGATCGGGACAAAAGTGAAACTCCGGGTATATAAAAGGTGTTTAACCCTATTTTCAATCTTGAGTTCCTTAACTCCCCATTGGATTGTTCTAAATTTGAAACATCATTCATTTGGATCGTTCCCAAACAAAACAAAATACCAGAACTCAAAATAGGGTCGCAAACAAAACTAAACCAAGTTCACAATTCTTGAACAAATTAATAATGCAATTTTTTTAATTATTTTTTGACTTGGTGATTACTTTACAAATAATTGTAGACATTGTTTGCTTACTTTCCATGTTTATGGCTATGATAGGGTCTATTAGAGCGGTGGCTATGATATATATATGGGAAACAACATATTAACATACATATAGGAGTAAGACGATGTGTCACGTTTCAATCTATTAGAGTAGTATAGCTATGATAGTCTTCAAAGAAAGAATGTCTCCTGGTTCTTTGGCATCCTCCTCAGCAAAGATTTCGGAGATGATGCTGCCTCATATATGCTAATGTTCATGCCTTCCACCCATTAAGCTTCATTTGCAACAACGACAAAGGGTAGAATGAGAACATATGAGGAGCGGCAAAACCTCGCCTATCATCGACCACTATCTGCAATTTGCAGAATATAAATTCCAATGAGGCATTTACAATTAAGTTAGTATCCATTTATACAGTATATATATATGTATTATTCCACTACAAGAGAAAGATATAGAAAGTGTTAAGTACCTTGGAGAAGAGGCTTTTCCTAGAACCTCCTCTTACGGTATTCCCATGGCAGTTTGCTTTGTACTGGCCATCTAGACACACAGAGGATAAGCAACAATGTATTAATTTTTTAGGATAAAATTTTGTACAAAACAATCGAAAGATCTGCTTCACTAAATAAGAATGAAGACCTACCACACTTTCTGGTAAATCGTTAATCCAATATTTGAAACTCTTAGCCACCACAGCTTTTGTCTCGTCTTGCTCCTCCTCTTCCGAAGTGATCATATCTGGTTTTTGATGTGTGATGAAATTATAAAAGGATTGCCTTTACGGATTGAGATATGGACTTCGGTGTTTTTTTCTTTCTCGGTTTTACAGGCTACTACTGGAACTCAAACTCAAGACTAGGACGACCTCGGTACTGAGATTGTGATTGCTTATAACCTAGTATGCCTATATTTATATGCCATATTGTCTTGGGTAGAACATGTGGTTTGTGATTGTTAAGATTTGCGGTTGGTGAATAGATATGGGTAATTACAATAAAAAAACCATTAGATAGAGTTGGTGTAAAAGAATTATTTGAGGAAGGTGGTCGGTAGTGCTGAGGATATTGTCTTATCTAAAATTAGGCAATGATCTGGTTAGCAGCAGATGGGATTAGTGTAATTTCTTTCATTGTTGTTTGGTACAACCTATTGGTCAAGTTGCCTTTTCTAAAATAGACAATCAGATACAACTGGTGAATACCAAGTTAGTATTTGGCAAAATCTGTGGGTATTGGTAAATGGTAGGATAAAATATGCGAATGCAGTTTTCTATAATCTTCATTTGTTTTGTCTGAGATTCCTGTAGTAAATCCTATAGAGTTTGAACTTGTGGGTCTCTCTCTCTTTTTCTTTGTCTAGAATAACATGATACAACTTTGAATATCAACGTAGTATTTGATAAAATCTGTAGGTATTGATAGATATACATGCCAGGATATAGGAAATAGTATGATCTTTATATGGAAATAAAGAACCATTAAGGGAAAGTAGTTGGTAAAATATGTTTCATTTGTCTTATGTGTGATTACCTGGTAAGTCTTATTAGAGTTTTCAAACCCATAATGGGTCACTTTGTCTTATCTAGAACAACTAGATACAACTGTGAGTATATACCAAGGTAGTATTTGATGAAATCTGTGAATATTGAAAGATATATATGCCAGATATACATGCCAGGATATAACTATGTGGAAATAAAGAATCCATTAGAGGAAGGTTGTTGGTGAAATATGTGATTTTTTTATAATCTTCCTTTGTCTTATTTGAGATTAGGTGGTAATTCTTTTCTCAGTTTAAACCTATGGCCCTCTTAGAATAACCACATACAACTACAAATATCAAGGTAGTATTTGATAAAATCTAGGGGTATTGACAGATATATACACCAGGACATACTATATACTATAATCTTTATATGGAAATAAAGAATTATTGGAGGAATTGAAGATGGTTAGTAAAATCGAGAAATTTTATGGTGGGGAGTCCCCAAGTTTGATTTGTTGTAGGCCCCTATTTATGTTAACAAATTACCTTCTTTTTATTTTAGGATTTATTTATTTTTCCAATTTACTTTATATGTTCCCATTCATCTCCTAAAATTTTTATTATTTTCTTATTTATTGTGTATTATTTAGGAAATAAATCTGCACATTCAATATATATACTTATATGGTTTAATTATTCCTAATATAACTGAATTTAAGATCAAGTCTACAACTAATCAAGCTTGGGGAGTCCCCACCATAAAATTTCTAAGTAAAATCTGTGAATCATGTCTTTTGTATAATTTTCATTCGTCTTCAGTGAGATTACATAATTCCTCATGATACGGGATGTGCGTATATGCCACTTCGTACAACTAATACAGTTTTTTAATGTATAATCACTGTCTAAAAAAAAATTCATGTTAGTGAAAAATTGAGTAAGAAGATGCCAAATTACACAGAAGCATTAGCATCGAAAAGAATTACCCTGTTATAATTGTGACCCCCTAGAAATAAAAATGATAAAGATGAAACGTACACATATAATTAAGCACTGCATATCCAGGATCCCTATCTCAATCCAAAAACAATCCCCATCGTTCAAGAAGAATTGGAAAGGTCCATATGAGGTCATAAACTCCTCGCATGCTTGCCATAGTTTGCGTAGCTACATTGATCTAATATTGTAAATGTGAAGGGTCTGTCTGCTTCGTTGTATCATTCTAGCTAGTTCTCCGCTGAACCTTTAAGCTTTCTTTTGATGTTGTTTAGTACTCGAACAGTAATGGCTAACTGCTTACTGTAGTCTCTACCACATATTTGATTAATCAACATTCCATCGTTAGCATCAAAATAAACAGCAAACGCTTCAAACAAACTAATTAATCTGCAAAGACAAATATTGAAAGACAAACCAATAAGAGGAGGAGGAGAAAATAAGCATTCTAGTGGAGTCCAACTACCATGTATATCTGCTAGAAGAACCCACAAAAATTGACCCAACCAATAGATCAATGTGAGTAACCAACCAATGGAAACAACAAAGGTAAAATGGATTAGAAGGGAGATAATGTGGCGAGGACTGATCACCATGTGGGTATCTCCAGCTACTTCCTCTTACAAATGTTGTTGGAGCCAAGTTGGCACTAAGGAACAACTCTTGAAAAGACCATCTTCCATATCAAAAATGTTGGGATCCCGGGAGCCACAAACAGAATAAGGAAATCGACAAAAGCCAAAATTATGGAAATAAATGCAGCTGCTCTTGTACTCGAGGAAATCATTAGCCCTAAGCGAGAAGGAAGAACAAGATCCTAGAAAAAACAAGCGTTCCTTCAGTTCATCCCGGGATGGCTTAACCCATTTGCCCTCTCCCCAATCCAACTTCTCAACTGAATATCTTAGAGGCTGACCGTATTGATCATCTTTGTACACCACAAATAATTCTCCAAAAGATTCCACTAAATAATAATGAAAATTATAAGACTCCCCCTTTGGCTGAGTAACTTGCGCTATGTACTTGCAATCGGCTCTGGTTGCATCGATGGCTACAACCTTTCCGTTCCAATCCAAAGCATAAAATGTTTCATTCAAGTACACAACACCTTCATGAGTCTCCACATTGTCGTCTCCACAATTAATGATTGTCCATGCATCATCTCCCTTCCTCCAAAAACACAATCTCCAGATAGCCACTGCCATCACCGTAAAACCATCCCCCGTCTCGCGAAAACTCGAACTCACAGCAACTTCCTTAGGCTCAACGATTTCAAACTCTGAACCACCAGTAGGCACAAGATAATATGACGGAGGACTCGGAGGTAGCAGCAGCTGGTTGGACGGAATAAAAAGCAAACTCTTCGAGTGAGAACTTGCAAGAACGGTCGCGAATCACGAGCCGGGGGAGGCTGAGGGAAGGGATCAAGGGAGGGAGAGGTGCGGATGATCGCCGCCATGAGCTGCAAACCGCCCGGAAACGGAGGTTGTGGAGGTAGCTGTTTTGGAGGCAACTCCCAATCTTCTCCAAGAGCTCGCTTGGAAGATTGGACCAGCAGCGGTGTTGTCCTGAGGTTGGACTACCAACGCCAACCATGGAGGTTTTTCTACTTCCCATACGGTCCGGACAAGAAAACTAGGGTTTATCCTCTAGTTAGGGCTCTAGCGGTGACAAGTGAAAGTTATGGTGGGCCTCCAAAATTTTGCATGTTATTTATGGGGGGAATTAGGTATTGGAATTCTGTTTAGAATAGTTTGTAAAGACACTTAATTGGGGCGGTCATATATATATAATTATTTTATTACTCCTTTTAGTTATTCAAACCTTAAATCCGAAACCTTTATGCTTTTAACTTGGGGGATTGAGGGTGGTTTGGGGTTAGGAATTTTGTAAAAAAAAAGTTATGGTTAATTTTCTCGTTCTTAAGTATAAAACAATTAGGTAATATATTGACAAATTGAGTGAGTGCAAGAGCTTCACTTCACCATCGCTTTTCTACTTGATCCCAACTACTATTTTTTCAATACTCAGTTCCTCAATTCCTTTTGGATTGTTCTAATTTTGAAATATCATTTATTCGGATTGCCCCAAAACGAAGGAAAATACCAGAACTCAGAATAGAGGAGCAGACAATAAATAAACCACAATTCTTTGAACAAATAATATGCAATTTTTTTTTTATATTTTTGACTTGATGATTAATTACTTTCAAAATAATTGTAGACATTGTTTGTTTCCTTTCCTTGTTTATGGCTAGGATAGGGTCTATTAAAGTGGTAGCTATGATATATATTCTTTCTTTGAAGACTATCATAGCTATGTTTCAGGATTTGGGTATTTCAATTTATTGGGGAATTCCGGATTTGAGTGTGCTTGGGTATTGTCGAGTATTATTTTTAATTTTTTGTTTAACCCGTTCTAGGCGCAAGCGGGTTTTCTTTCTAACGAACCCGGGCGAAACGGGGTACACCTGCTTCCTGTGAGGTCCAGTTGATGACATGTCATGCTCACAAACGGACACGTGGTGGTTTATTTCATTGATCGACCTACGAATGGAAATCCCCGATTTGTATTGAGTACAGTGACCAAAATCTTTTGAAATTGGGTGCAATGACCAAATCCAATGCAAGGCTGAGTTCTATGGCCAAAAATTGCTTTTGACCAATCTTTATATGGAAATAAAGAATCAATAAAGGAATTGAAGATGGTTAGTAAAGTCTGTGAATCATGTCTTTTGCATAATCTTCATTTGTCTTAAGTGAGATTACATAATTGCTTAATGATATGTATATAGGATGTGCGTGTATGCCTCACCTTACAAACTGCCTAATACAGTTTTTTATGTATAATCATTCTCAAAAAAAAAAAAAGTCATGTTAATGAAAATTTGAGTTAGAAGATGCCAAATTACACAGACCATTAGCATCAGAAAAAATTACACTGTTATAACTGTGATCCCCTAGACGCCTAGAAATAAAGATGATAAAGATGAAACGTGGACATAAGCACTGCATATCCTAGGCTTAGACACAGGATCCCTATCTCAATCCAAAAACAATCCCCTTCAGCGATCAAGACTTGGAAAGGTCCATACGAGGTCTTAAACTCCTCGCATGCTTGCCATAGTTTGCGTAGCAACATTGATCTAATATAGAAAATGTGAGGGGTCTGTCTGCTTCGTTGTATCATGCAAGTTCTGCTGAACCTTTAAGCTTTCTTTTGATGTTGTTTAGTACTGCAACAGTAATGGCTAACTGCTTGCTGAGTGTAATGTAGTCTCTACATATTTGATTAATGAGCATTCCATCGTTAGCATCAAAATAAACAGCAAACGAGCTTCAAACAAACTAATCTGCAATAACAATATTGAAAGACAAACCAATAAGAGGAGGAGGAGAAAATAAGCATTCTAGTGGAGTCCAACTATCTCCAGCTACTTCCTCTTACAAATATTGTTGGAGCCAAGTTGGCACTAAGGAACAACTCTTGAAAAGACCATCTTCCATATCAAAAATGGTGGGATCCCGGGAGCCACAAACAGAATGAGGAACTCGATGAAAACTAAAATTAGGGAAACAAATGCAGCTGGTCTTGTACTTGGGGAAATCATTAGCCCTAAGCGAGAAGGAAGAACGAGGTCCTGCAAAAAGCAAGCGGTCCTTCAGTTCATCCCGGGATGGCTTAACCCATTTGCCCTCTTCCCAATCCTTCTTCTCATCTTCATATCTTAGAGGCTGACCGTATTGATCATCTTTGTACACCAGAAACAATTCGCCGAAAGATTCCACTAAATAATAATTATAACAATAAGGCTTCCCCTTTTGCCGAGTTACTTGCAATATGTAGTGGCAATCGGGTCTGCTTGCATCCATCACATCAACCTTTCCGCTCCAATCCACAGCATAAAATGTTTCGTTGGTGTATACAACACCTTGAGGCGGCACATAGTCGTCTTCATTATTAATGATTGTCCATGCATCTTCTCCCTTCCTCCAAAAACACAATCTCCACCTAATCACAGCCATCACCGAAAAACCATTCCCCTTCTCGCGAAAACTTGAACTAACAGCAATTTCCTTGGGCTGAATGATTTCAAACTCTGAATCAGCATCAGTAGGCACAAGATAATAATCAAACCGCTTCTCCTTTATAATAAAATCCCTCACGTCCAAGACCCTTTTATTATCATTGATGATTGGTAATGGAGAGAACAATGCTTTGAAGTCCACATCGACCACCTCATCATCATCAATCCATCCCCGGGAGTGTGTTGTTATCAAGGGTGTGATTGTTACGGTTGAATCAACTGTAACAGAGAAAATCAAAGGAAAAGCAAGAAAAGAAAGAAAAGAACAAGAAAGGAACGAAAACAATACGATTCCAATTGATCAATCTAGTTTACAGAATTGTGCTTTGTGACTATTTATACTCCTATACTAAACTGAATGACAAGTCGCTCACTATGATTACCAACTACTAGTCACACGTAACAATACTCCCTGCTTAAACACTCTTTTCCCCAAGATTGATATCAAATGAATACCTAAGGGAAAGAAAGATCCAGCTGATTTGTATATGACAGCAAGTTTACACGAGTATGCTGCAGCTAGTGCTAAAAACTATTGCATTGTTGGCTTCATTCTCGCTGCAAATGACAATTCTCCAACCAATATGTATTGCTCCAAAAGCTATTTGCATCATCGACAACCCAACAGGAAAAAACACTCAAGCACTCTACATTTTTGCTCCCTGTAACAATTCAAGTTCTGCAGCAACTAAGGAGCTAACCAACATTGTTTCCTTACGTACATGAGCTTCTTGTACATCTGATCCAGCAGTTTCACAACCATCATGTTGCATTAGAAAAATTTCAGCAATCACAAAATTCCATATCTCTATAGCTTTATCTCCTCCTGGATCAAATGTTGTGAAACATCCGTAGCTTTGTCCCCATTTCTTAAAATTCCAGCAATCAATTCTTACTGCCCTCTCATAAAGCACTAAGCTTTCCTTATTCTCCTCTCTTAGCTTCCTTGGCGCTAAGATCACCCTCTTCTTATGCCATTTCTTCCTCACTTCCCTCTCTCTTTGCACAACCATCAAAAACTCATTTTCACGTACCATCCTAACTACAATAGCAGGATACAATATGAAATACAGTGATACAGCAAACAACAAAGACTTCCCTTCCCCTAAACAGGTATCAAGTCACGATCCACCCGGATCAAAAACCAAGCAATTTAAGCTAGGTTCAAGCCCCTATAGTGAAACATCCTCAAGTAATAACCCAACAGACAAATATAACTTTTCCTTTCCACCAACGCTATTACTGCCACATATTCCCCTGCATGTAAAATTCAGTGAATCAAACCCTCCTTTACCACAAAATTTTGGTGTAGCACTTCTCGTTTCCAACAGCTGAAGAACAAATTTCCCTTCATCTACCTTATCCTCCTCAATGATAGCCACATCGCCAAAGACATATTCCTTTGCTTGCACTCCTCCTCCATCATTATCAACCCGATTTGCTACTCCCAATCTCCATTTTTTCCTAACTTTCTTCCAAAATATCATCCCCTTCTTCTTTTGCGTTGCCTTCAATTAAAATGCATAAAGCACAAACTTCCTAGGTCTACTCCTTCCCAAATTCATACCTTCCAAAGGATCCTCACAAACTTTTGTCTCTGTAACCTCTCTCTGCCATTTTTCAAACTCATCCTCATCATCGTTAGGAGCAATACTTAATGATCTGAGGTGCTTCTTCTTCCTTGTCTTGCTCGCTTCCCGCCTCTTTGGAGCTAAAATCACTCCCTTTTGCTTCCGTTTCTTGACTGATCGGCCAACTACACCATATTCGTCATCATCACCATATTCTGGAAGCATATCAAATGGCTCATCTACAAACTCCTCCTCCTCTTCTTCATCATCAAACTCCCCATCATCATCATCGACCTCTTCCTCATCCTCGACTTCATCGTCCTCATCATCATCATCGTCATTCACCAAGCCAGTCACCATCGATGACGAGCGAGAATACAAGGCTTCGGCCCTGACGTTAACGTGCACAATCGGTGGTGAAGCCGCTGGTATCAAGTCAGGCAGCAACAACCCAGGTAAGGTCATTGAGGCATTTTGTCGAGCAGTTGGTGAAGGGGATGAGGAACTGGAATTTGGTGGAGGAAAAACGGTTGATGACGCCATAGGTGTTGATTCAACCATCAGAGAAGGAACCCTAGCTGGTGAAGGCGGCATTCCTATCGCTGAAAATTGACCGGAGTGCAACGGAAGAGAATCAAACGGCGGCGCAAGAGGTGGCGAGAACGGCTGATAGTGCCCACCCGGAACAAAACCCCCAACACTTCCAAAAGAATGAACTGATGAAATTGGGGCACCGGAAACACTAACCTGTGATGAAGGTGGAATTCCTGGGGCTAGAAATGAATCTGGTATCGTTGAAGAAGAATCGCACCACGAAGGTTGAACCGGAGGCGTCAAAGACGACCACATCGCCCCGCAGGACTCGAATCGCTGCTGCTTTGCGTCAGAAAAGAAGGAATCCATGGCTGCTCCACCCCCCACGGCGAGCAGTGGAAGTGCACGTGCGTGAGCTGCGTCACCCTTGCTGGTGAACGAGTAGCTTCCTCCGCGAACTGCCAGACATCGGGTGAAGGCCGAATAGGAGGCGGAGGATAGGGACCCAACCACTGGCGGTGTGGAGTCTGGTACTGCTGCTCCAACCCCCCCCCCCCCCCCCCCCCCCCCCCCCCCCCCCCCCCCCCCCCCCCCCCCCCCCCCGCGGCGAGGAGTGGCCCGCCTCGGTCTGGAACGGCGACACCATCGCCGGTGACGACCACCAGTGATGGCTGTACTGTTGCTCCAAAGCAAACGGAAACCGCCAAGAACGGCGTGAGTTGTAACAAACATCGCCAATTGTTACAGTTGAATCAACTGTAACAGAGAAAATCAAAGGAAAAGCAAGAAAAGAAAGAAAAGTCGCTCACTACCTTGGAGAAGAGGCAAACGATTCCAATTGATCAATCTTGTTTACAGAATTGTGCTTTGTGACTATTTATACTCCTATACTAAACTGAATGACAAGTCGCTCACTATGATTACCAACTACTAGCCACACGTAACAGGTGAAGGAGGACTCGAAAACAGCAGCAGCTGGTTGGATGGAATAAAAAGCAAACTCTTCGAGTGAGAAGTCACGAGAACGGTCGCGAATCACTAGCCGGGGGAGGCTGAGGGAAGGGATCAAGGGAGGGAGAGGTGTGGATGATCGCCGCCATGAGGGGCAAACCGCCCGGAAACGGAGGTTGTGGAGGTAGTTGTTTTGGAGGCAACTCCCAGTCTTCTCCAAGAGCTCGCTTGGAAGATCGGACCAGCAGCGGTGTTGTCCTGAGGTTGGAGTACCATTGTACCAACCGTGGAGGTCCGGACAAGAAAACTAGGGTTTATCCTCTAGTTAGGGCTTTAGCGGTGGACAAGAGGAAGTTACAGTGGACCTCCAAAATTTTGCGTGTTATGTATGGGGAATTAGGTATTGGAATTCTGTTTAGAATAGTTTGTTTTTTTTTTGTGCGAACTGTTTAGAATAGTCTGTAAAGACACTTAATTGGGGCGGTCATATATAATTATTTTATTACTCCTTTTAATTTAAATCCAAAAACGTATGGTTTGGGAGGATTGAGGGTGGCTTGGGGTTAGGAATTTGTGGGTATTTTATAAAATTTTGATGTAAAAAAAAAGGTATGATTTACTCGTTCTTCTTTTTTTTTTTTTTGAGTAAATGATGAGCTGCATTAGATATTAAGTAGTGGAATCGCGTACAATAATGTCCTTAAGAGCTGGAGGCATATACCCATATCCCACAAGCATGATCACGGATATGTTGTCCTTATGTCCATCAACTTTGACTTTTAGATTCAATTAGAGAGAGAGTGTTTTCAGTAAATGAAAAACAATATATGTATGGTCTGAGAAATTTGGTTTGACTACTATTTTATGGAGTAAATTATGAAAATATATGTATGATTCATATATAGATTGATGATACTATAAATTGTAATATTGCAGTCGTATTTCTTGTCTCTGTGATAGTTTCTTAATTTTAACTTGAACATTGCTACATTAGATCTATCTTACTTTCCCGCAGCGAAGCGCGGGGTAACTCACTGGTCTAAACTATATCCGCATTGGATGTGGACAATTCTTTGTATAGACAATTAGAAAGAAACAAACCAGCATCTACATGGAGGGAAAGCTTGTCAATTTGGTCACTATATTCTGGTATTGCTCGAATTATCTCTCTTTTTTTTTTTTGATACTAGAAGACTATCCCTGTCAACACGAGACTAATCTCTCTCGGACTTCGATCGGCACTGATAACACATGAGTTTTTGCCATAAATGCCAAGATAAGTTTTTTATGACCGTAAAAGGCATTAAAGAAAAGTAAGCGTTACAACTCTATAAACTCACATTTTCATCATGTTGGAAGAATCTCAAGAGACTTTTTAGTCCTGAAACCTTGTGCATATCCCCTATAAAAAGGGCACCAGGTTTAGTATTTTCACACACTCTACTTTCTATAAGGAGACTATACTTTGTACAAAGAAACTCTCTCTCAAAGAGTATTCCAGAGAATACAATTCTCCACTCTCAAAACTCTATCTTTCTGTACTCTCCCTTATTATAGAGAAAAATCCTCTTTGCTAACTAAGGCATCGGAGGTTCTCCCGGGTCACAACCCTGGACTTCCTCAGGTCCTTTTTGTTAGTCTTGCAGGTCCTTTGGGTAGTCCTTCAGACATAGAGATCAGGTCCTTCGGAAATCAAGATCAGGCCCTCCTAGCATCAAAATTATGCCAAAGAGTCAAACAATCAAGCCCAAGGAATTTACATCCATACCCTGGTAAAAAATCCGTTTTTTACATTGGCGCCGTTTGTGAGAAATGGACAAAAAGCCATGGCTTCTCTCCTTGAGAAATCAGGACCAACAACAGAGTCCAACCCACCAATTTGTGGCTCTAGTCACTAGAGGTACTGTACCAATCGGAGGTACTCTGGCCGTCGGAGGTGCTCCAATCGCCGGAGGTATTTTAACCATTAGGGGCGTAATTTTATCACTGGAGGTACTCTAACCACCAGAATCATTCCCAATAGTGGAACCTTGGCCGAAGGTCCAGAAATACCATCCAACTCGCAAAAATTATACCCCACATTCCCATCAGGAGGTATTGTAGAGGCAAAGCATAGGCAAGGAACCAAAAAAGGAGTCCATGGATCTCGCATGTTATGAGAAAAAATAGTAAGTCAAAACCAGATCCAGCAAGCAATAGCCAAAAACTCGCAAAAGAGCATAGAAACGAGGTCAGAATCTATTGCAACTACCACTTCATACCTCACTCATCACTAGAGGAAGGAGAAGGAACTAGATCAAATTAGATCTAAGAAAAAATTAACAGAAAGTGCAACTAGATCCATGGAGCCATTGTAGCCACATCAAACTCTCATTCAAGTAAGGAGATCCGTATGACAAGGCCTCCTGGAGTTAAAAAAATAAAGGTCCTTTACCCCTTTGAATACCCATCAAATAAGGGTGCTTATAGAGATCAAAGAAGTAGGATACACAAAGTAGCCCCCCCAAGGTTAAAAGCAAAATAAAAAACGAGGCCTACTCCTAGAAGCTCAAGAGGTCCAGATCCTAAAGGCTCAAGAACTCTAGATCCAAGAAGCTCAAAAGGTCCCAATCCTAAAGGCTCAAGAGGTCCAAATCCTAAAGTCTCAATAGGTCCAGATCCTAGAGGCTCAAGAGGTCCAGATCTTAGAGGCTCAAGAGGTCCAACACCTGTTCTAAAGGAAATCGAAGTTTATCTAAAGAAAACTCGATGACAACCAATTACGACCTGGCATATAACACGCCACATCCCATTGGAGGAGGCAACTTGAACATCAAGCTCAAACAATTAGAGCACGTGATTGTTATCGACAGGGTCAAAAGTTCAAGTCCTCCCCTCTATGCAACAAAATAGAGGTCTTGATAAAAGAATTATGCAGGTCCTCATCAGAGAAAAGCTGAAAGATGAAACTTGAGAAAGAGATCCCACACGTTGTGTACGGCTTTGCAAAAGCCAAAAAGCGTTAGGCCGTGAAGAGCCATAAACCTAAAAAATGGTCATGTAAATGCCAAAGCATAAAACTACAGGTCTCACTCAAGTAAATTTAAAGCTCACCCAAGAGGAGGACCTCAGATGAACTTGTCCAAACTGAGAAGAAGCAAAAAGCACCATACAAGCTCCTACAAGAAAGCTCTGAAGCCCACGAAAGGCATTGTAGTCCATGCAGACCACAAAATCATGATCAAGGCACATGTCCAGTGCATTGATTGCCCATGCACAAAAGTATGCCAAAGAGCCCATGTAGGTCCTATGCCCATCAGGTGTTGACCAGCAAAACTATAGAAAAAGCCTAAGGTCAAAAAGAGTCTCTTACAAAGAAAGAGGCTACTTGAAACCTTAATAGGGCTAGAAGCTATTCAAAATTTTCAAAGAAGCGTCAGGTTCTCTTATGAAATCATAAAGATTTCAAAGTCGCCCAAATATCCCACGTAAAGAGAAAACTAAGCAAACAATTTTGCAAGATTACAATAGAGGTCAGACAAAGTCCCTACTATTCAAAGGGCAAAGAGCTATGTATACGAGCTCTCAAAGTTGTGGTAAGGATCAATAAAGAATCCATGAGCAAGAAATAGAAGTTTCTGACTCAAGTCAGAAACCTCAACGCAAAGATTGTAGCAGAAGGAGTTGCAGGTCTTGAAATAGACGAGGTGCGAAGAAACCCCAAGGAGCTCAAATTAATGAAGTTCCAAAATGACTGGGGAACCAAATTCGCCAAATATCCAACAAAGAGCCAGAGGTTCCAAAATTAACGAAATCCTAAGTCAGCATGAGCCGCAAGGAGTGGAGGTACATTCAAATTGGCTAATCCAAACCATGTCCAGAGGAACCACAATGGATTATCCACTAAAACGAAGCTTGAGGAGCCTCTAAGCACAATGATGAGCTCCTTGTCAAGCACGAGGTACTTAATTCTATAAGGTACCAAACAAGAGACATAAGCTTTCAAGTCTCCTAATGAAGGTCAAAGGCACCAAAATTGTGGGAGCTTCTAGTAAAGAACAGAAGGTTCAGGAGTTACGAACTATCAAGCATGGTTCCTATAGATTAAGAAGCATTTAGTGCTGAAAAAGCTGTGGAGGTACTTATATCCATGAGGACAAAATAATGGCCGCGAGCCATAAATCATGAAGTACCAATTAGAGGCCCTAATATCCAAACTGCACCAAGATATAGGTAGCAGAACCTGTTGTGCAACATATGGAGCTAGATGTTGCGAATTCATTTGGATAATTGATACCCAAAAAGAAGACATTCTAAAAGTAGAAGCTCCTCAAGAAACATCTCAAAAAGTGGGTTAGCCAGTCCACGATGTTGTGGGAGCCTAAAAAAAAAGACAGGTTCAAACCTTCCATCTTGAGGATAGGTCCAAGCACTCCATGCTCAAGAGTCTTGGGGGCTAGGACCAGGACATCCCATTATAATAGGATCGAAGGTTGGCCGAAAGTTGCGAAAGCTCCATTTGACGAAGTGAAAGCCCAAAGTAACTCAGGCGAAGTAATTACAAATAAAGAATGATTATACGTAGTCAAATGCTTAAGCATAAAGTGCCAGAACAGTTGGTAAGACAGGTGCCCATCATAACTTTCACGAGCAGAAAAGAAAGAGCAGGACATGCATTGCAAGGCCCAGAATTCGGCTCAATGCTTATTGTTTTGAGTGCATGGAGGAATAAACCAAACCTTTGGGAGGTTTTCACACAAAAAGCCCTCAGAGCCTACTGATTGAGAGATTCATGAAGGTCCTCAATGAAAGAAATCCTGTCATAAAAAATTAGATAACTATAGGACGTCTTTTGCAGCAAGACCTGCAGTGCCACTTGACGGCTGGACCTCTATTAAGCAGCAAATAGTCAGCACTTCCTCATAGAAGAGACAAAGAGGTCACTAAAATGAGGACCTTCTTTGCCAGATTTACCAGCATGTAGCACCCCAGCGATAGATTGCAATACTGGCAAAGTTTATGAGCAAAGCCACGAAGAGGTATACAAAATCCACTCTATGAGGAAGGTAAACCAAATGTCACAGTATGACTGACAAGATGAGCAGAGAAGCCAAGTACTATTTTGACAAGGAGTACTTGTCCAAACGACGATTAAAGAGCAGGTCCTAGCTGGCTTTCTCATACAAGAAATGCCTACTTTGGGTACTTGAAAAATCTGAACAAGTATAGCACCTGGATGGTTCCTATACCAAATAGGATTGCAAGTATCATAGCCATGGAGCTATGGAGAGACATGCCTGAATCCTCAATGAAGTTGGCATGATCAACCTCAGGCAAATAAGCCAAATATAAGGCCCTGCCCTTACCAAAATGGGGATACCCGGTTTAGTATTGGCAGAGATCATGAGGAAAACTATTTAGCATCTATTTATTATAAGAGGACATTGTTCCCCCACCTTACAAAAAGGTCTTGAAATCCAGAGTATTTCAGAAGGCGGTAGTAAGGTGCTGCAACAAAAGAGTTGGACCTCGATCCATCCAAAAAATTGGACTTTATGAGGATAGAGGCAACGGCCCCAAAAGTAAGCTAAAGCTGCGAAGGACCGTTTCAAGTCGAAAAGCAAAAGTGCCAAGGTGCTTACTCCAATACTTGACAACAAATCGAAGAGGTTCTTCCCAAAGTAAGCCGAGGCAGCCCAAGATGGATTTGAAAAGGAGTGAAGAACCGTCACAAAGATCTCTAGATTGCAGATCTCTTAAACAGAAGAGCCCTAAGGACCTCTCAAAGAAGGATCTAGAGGTCTCTAGAATGAAGAGTCTTAAGGTCCTCACAAATAAAAGTTCTTTAGGACCCTCTCAAACAAGGAGAGAAGCAATGCTTCTATAATGACTCTATAAAGACCTCTCTAAAGAGGACCTCTATAATGAGGTTCTTTCTTGAGAATTCCTCTTCTCAAATGAAAGTTCTTTGGGACCTTCCCAAACAAGGGACCTCAGGAACCATGCTTCCATAATGAGTCCATGAGACCTCTCTAAAAAAGGACCTCTATAATGAGGATCTTCCTTGAAAATTTCCAAATAAAGGATCCAAGGACCAATATTTCATAATGAGTCACGAAGACCACTCCAAAGAAGGACCTCTGCAACGAGACATATATTGATGTTGCATACAAAGAAATGGGAGAGAAGGTCTATGTGGTGCTTTCCATAAGAAGAAAATGCATTCTCGCAAGCAAGTGGGACTGTCAAGATGAAGAAGAAGTAGAAAGCAAAATTCAGTAGTTGAAGAATTACTCCACCAAGCGTGAAACGAGAAGAACATAGAAGGTCTCTGCGCCCCAAAAAGTTGAAACCAACACAGGTTCTTTTCTTATATTCCATCAAATGGTTCTTGCTACTTCTTCCTATCAACACAGGCTCTGTTGTCAAACTTTTATCAAAGCCTTCTCTCTGAAGAACCTATGATATAAGACTCAGAAGGTCGAGGCCCTCCAAACCAAATGCCTCCGATAGAGGTCCTGCAAAGGAAAAACCTCAATAGTAGAAGGTCAAAAGCTCTCCTTGCAAGGTATATGGGTCGGCAGTAGCAACCTGCTAAAAAATATCAGTCAGACATCCAAAGTCGGAGCTTAAGCCACGCACTCATAAGTTGGAGTCTCTCAAGCAGCGGCCTAACCCGCGCCTTCAGTCTCACATGAGCAATGCAAAAGACGTGACCTAACTCGCGCACTACAAAGCTGCAGTCTTGTCTACTAATCACCGAAGAGCTTAGAATCTCCATCAAGAGTCCTGGAGAAAGAGGCCTCCCCGGGAAAAGGTCCCTAAAGGACTACCATAAAGATTTTGAAAGTCAGTTCTAAAATTTCCAAAGACCTTGAGTCAACACTAGCACCAAAAGGGGCCTAGGCTATGGTCCCAAACGACCTCTGAAAATAAGGTTCATGATCTCAATGAGGCATCTTTTGGAAATGTCACCAAGAAATGGTCCCTAGAGACCTAAAAAATTAAGATCTTCGGCCTTGAAAATTCAAAGATTCCAGAAGATCTTGAAAACCAAAGGTCCCGAGATCTCCAAAAAAACCTTGAAGAAGAGGGATCCTGAAATCTCTAAAGACTTTGAAAATCAAAGGTTCTAAAATTAAAATCCAAGAGACTTTGAAAATCAAAGGTCTCCAGATCCCCAAAGACCTTGAAAATCGAAGTTGAAATCTCTGAAGACCTTGCAAGTAAAAAGGTCCCAAAAAAGCCAGTAGGCCACAGTCCTCAAGGACCTCAAAAGTTAAGATCTTACCTTAAAAATCAAAGGTCTCGAGATCCACAGAGTCCTCAGGTCCCAAAAAAAGCTCCTAGGCCATAGTACTCAGCGACCTAAAAAATTAAGATCCCTGACCTTAAAAATAAGGGGTCTCGAGATCCTCAAAGACCTTGAATCAGGTCCCAAAAAATCCAGAAGATGGTTCCATACACTAACAGCTGGTTTGTAGTAATTAGATCAGGTGATGTTCTCCTTTTGGGTGCATCAAGCGATTGGCAACTCGATAGCAAATAATAGGAAATTCTTGTACATTAAATAAAAATGTGTTCTTCATCAAGAAGATCTTCTATATTATGAACAACATCATATTGATTTTGCTGAATTCATACCCTTAGGGAAGCAAACACTGGTGCAATGCGAGTTGCCATCATCATATTCAAACCTAAATTACCTTGACCACTATCCTCAGTGTCAACGAAGAGATTCTGTAATGCCCTTCCGTCACCAGTTATGAAACACTTCACAGGAAATTTTGTGTTAGAACAAAGCATAATCACATAAGGAAGACAAAGGAAATTCCACTTTCCGAGCATACGAAAGCTCTTATTACAGAGTCATTAGTCAGTCTTTCATTTTAAACATCAGTGTTCAAAGCTTTCTTTGGCAAATTGCAAATCCATTTAGCAGCACAAACTACTTAAAAAGCTACTCTAAATTTAATAACTCTTAACTCTTAAAAATGTGTTCTTCACCATGCTGTTATAATATGCATACCTGGCTGTCTATCGCCAAATACTCCATGTTCATCTGCAAATTCACGCAACGGAAAGGAAACTATAATTACTTGCCCACAAAATGTCAACTGAAGCAGCAATCCGAACTTTTTAAGCCACAATCAAACGAGGAAGAAGATGAAAGAGTAACCTCTTTCAAGGATATGTGTCGCAACAGAATTGGATCCTTAGTAATGTGATTAACCATGTCCCTCAGAGCATGGGCGGATTTTTTTTTGGGGGGGGGGGGGGGGGGGGGGTGTCCATACAAGACACAGAAATCAAATTTCTGCTTATGGTAGGCACATAATAACAATTGTCTAGTTCTAAAACCAAACTATTCGGTAAGGATAGAAAGAAAGTCCCTACGGCTAATGTAGCAACTCTTGCTCCAATTCCGAGGCGTAGGTCTATCTCATCCTTAGCCAATCTCCCACTTTTTCCCTGCCCCCCTAAAATCCAGTTAATATTACATATGGTAACAAGATGACGTGAATTGTCTTGTGGCTTGTCGGTAATTGTGCTTCCGTTGGAAGGTGGATGACGGGAGTTCGAGTCTTCGGTAATGTAATTTCCTTACTTTTTTGTGCATTTCTCGTACTCTATACTAATTTGTAAAATTTTGGCCGTCCCTAAAATTTGTTTTTACAAATTTGGCCCCCTCCTAATGGAAATTTCTGGATCCGCCCCTGCCTCAGAGCAAGTGAACTGAAGAAAACAAAGGCCCTTAACAGAGAGTAGAACAAGAATGATACAGAGAGAAGCTGTTTCAGAATTCTCCCAGGACTTAAATAGAAACTAAGACCTTGCAACACAGGAGAAGCAACAGCTTCCCCCACATACTTCCCGTACAATGGTGCTTTTCCTGCCATGTCTGACACTTAACTATGCTGCAAATAAGTAAAAAACCATTACCTAGAAAAATCAGGGAGCACCATATGTTTTCACCAAAAAGGATACGCAAACCATCAAAGGCAAATCTCGGACGCCCAAATGCAATTTCTTTCCAATCAAATACTGCAGAAAAAACCAATCTGCACAAAGTTTGAGAGAGGGAAGATATTGGAGGGGTAATACATATTTAACCCTCATTTGCTTTCCCTTTGTCAGAATTGCTTTTATAAAATAGTTTAATTTCTTATCAGTCACATCCATTCAACATTTACTTCGACTGCATAGAGAGCAACAAGAAGTGCATATAACAAAATTGCACATTCTAACCAGGAAGAAAGGAGAAACATCTGTATTACTGTTGCATATCCACGTAGACTCCTAAGGAAATTGACTCTAAAAATATGGGGTGAGATGGTGACGCTAAAACATCTATTTTTTTTTGATCCATTAGTAACTCTGATGATGATGATTCTCTTGATTCAACAAGAATGGCCTTTCTGGTTCTAATTATATTACTTCATTCATGTGCTCTCATGATGTCTGTTCGAACTTGATGCCTTCGTCTTCTCCTTACAGATTCAATACCTTTTAAGGGTGATTTCCTACAAAGGATCACACGTTTGCGGGCTTTGAAAAGAGTTCAGGATTTCTTCAGGACAATTGTAAGTGTTTCCTACCCTATTTAGGTGATGGTAATTATGATTTTACTTGAGAAACTTATTGGTTTTGTTCTCATTATTGAAGGATATAGAAAGTCCTCCGCCGAAAGAACCGCCGAGAGAGGTTCATTCTGTAAGATGCCGCTTTGAGGGGTGAAGGGGTGAGATGGTGATGTGTTTTTTTTTGTTTTCGTTTGTAGTCGTAATTTTTTTTTTTGGTTTAAGTAAAGTGTTTCGTTACCAAGGATATATTTTGTAATCTTAAATATTTAAGGACATAATAAAAATAAAATGTATTCATTAAAAAAGATTTTTTTTTCCCAAGCTAGAGAAATCATGCCGCTTATCCCAATTAGAATGCGACAAAAGGGTGCATACCCATTAAGGGGGAGCACCGAACCATATATATACATAGGGTCCGTTACTTCCGAAACGTGCATCTATTTAATTATTTCACGAACAAAAAGAAAAAAAAATCCTCTAAATTTGAGTGTTCAAAGTCACTACCGTCAGAATATAAGCGCTCCAATCTTCAGGGTTATTGACTCCATCAGATTGAAGAATTGTTAGAAAATGCCGGAAAGCAGCCGCCTTGATGCTCCTCTGAACAGTGATATGGCACCCATCGTCTAAGCGCAAACTTGAGATGTGGTTTCTACTGTGTCACTGCATAGCCGTAGTGTGAAAGAATCGAGTAACTTGAAGTGATTATATATCCTATGTAATCTAATTACATAATATTTAAAAGATGTCTCAAGTTACAATTGAAGTGATTTTTAGTGAGAGAGAATTTTATAGAGAGGCAGGGCACAAGTCCTATTTATAAAAAATAATAAAATAATGCATATGTACAATCGCATTGTATACTAAGTCCATATCTAGTTCGCCATTGCGAAACATACAACCCAATATGCATTCATCTAATGCAAAAATATTTTTCAACTCTTGAAAAAATTTATTTACATGATTATTATGGCTTTTAACGAAATTATGATAAAAATTATTACACGCATATATAACTATTAGTAATGAAATATCAATTTTTATATACTTTGATTAATAATTAAAACATTATATAGGTTTTATTTTTATTTTTATTTTTTTTTAAAAAGCCCCTACGTAAGATAGTAGCATAAAACTAGTTAATATATATTTTGGGTCCGTTTAAAGGTGCGCCTATTTAATTATTTCACGGACAAAACAAAACCCCTCCCGATTCTCTTCCAGGCTTCCACAGAAGAAGCTGCTTGCGCTTTTTCCTTCTTCTATTCAAGGTTCGAAGCGAAGAGACATATTTATTAATCCTTCTTTTTGCTGGTGGAGAGTGGCTATTTGTTTTGTCTTCTTGCAAATTCATTATTTTTGAGGTTGTGGTAGGAATTTGCAAAATTTGGCTACACGATGCGGGAACACAATCTCCAGCATGGCAGTTTTCCTCTTTGTTTTAGGTTTTCTTATCTATCTAGGTTTTTTTCACTAGTATAGATTGGTCTAGGTCATCCTAGCTCTGGTTTCAATAACAACTTATTATTCAATTCTGATTGCTTATAGGATCTAGAGTTATCGATAATTCTTCTGGCTAATTGTTTTCTATCTCCAGTCGGTCATGGCTTCGGCGGCTGGTGAAAGCTCGGGTTTAGTCTACACAAGGAAAGGACTCCGGGGTTTGGGTCGGATTCAGGAGGAT
>JAKUCV010004238.1:54190-76033 GCA_028386065.3 Turnera subulata
ACAATGGAGACGGAAAACAGAATAGCAGAAAGGTGCAAAATGCACAGAAACGTACAACCATAGCATTTTCAAGATGTTGTAAGGTGTTGATCCTCCGATTGCAGAAATAAGTTCCTCCTTACATTACTCTTGGCGCAAAGTACTGCTTGTGGGGGAAGAGAGTCTCCTTGAATGGCTACTTTCAGAATAGAGCCCATGATCGTGTTCTTCTTGATTTAACTGAATGAGCAGGAGTCCATTTCACAAGAGTCGGAGATAACTCACAAGAGGTATCACTTGTTCCATTTACACATGGACGGTCATAATTGGATAATAAGTTCTTGAAGAATGATCAGAAAAAACACTACCTCGCCAATGTACTGTTTGCTTCAACGCCAAATCTCTGCATCAGGTTTTGAAATGGTCAGTTCTATTATCAATTACAGATGCACACCAGATGGTTAGCAATTAATAATCTTCATGGGGACAACAATTAAAAAGTGGGCATCAGATTTTGCAGATCATCTCTGTAGCTTTGTAGAGACTATCACGGATCCAAAACTTGTCTCTTTGGCCCAATTTTTTTTTTTTCACCCACAAAATGAATTTCATTGATGAGAATTCCTTGTCTTGCATTTGCAAAAAGATACCCATTATTGTAGAAAAGAATAAAGGGGGAGAATGGGAGAAAAGTACTAATTTCATTGATATTTTTGTTGATACCATTGATCTCTTATTTATAGTGATTACAAGACATATATAAAAGGAAGATAATCTGACATTAATACTCAAAACAACAAAGAGAATGCTAATAGAGAAACAATTCAAATTATGCTAAGATCAGGGAGCTAATTGCTCAATAGTTGATATGGTTCCCTTAATCTTGGAAATCTGCTAGCTTGATTTGAGCCTTGACGTGGACATTGATGACTCATGCCAACAATTATGGATGGCTCAGACCATCCAAGGACAAAAAGAGTTGCGGCACTCACACTCGTGTCTGCATCATCAAGAAGCAAGTGGATGAAGCTATTAGGACCTTATAATCCTTTTTTAGAACATTGTTATGTCAGACGTTGGAGAAATTTATGCTAGGACAAGTCAATTTACTGGACAACATATTCCAGATAGCCAACTCCTCAACTTAATTAGTAAACACAGTGGAGCTTTAGATTTGGATGGGCTTCCTCCTCCTAATACTCCATTACAAGTGCCAAGTTCTAAGTTAATATGTGATCAGGATTTTCTGCCACTAGATTGGACACGTACTGCAAGAGCTAGAGATCCTTGTTTGCCTGAAAAGTTTGTCACAAGTGTTAGATGTGGAAAATGGTTGAACGCATATTCTGGTTTTACTTCTCCTGGCCAATCGATTCTTCCTGATGCAATCGGGAAGGCCGTTTTTGACATGATGTGGTATTTTATGGAAGACATAAAGATGATAGAACAGAAATTGGCTTGTATGGAGAAGAGCTGGCATTTCTTAGTGTGAAATTTGGGTTACCAAATACAGTAAAACTCATACGTGCTTCGTCTGGGATAACCAAAGAATTCGCTTGTTCCTACTATTGTTTGTGGAATATTTAAAGGCATGCAAAACACTTGATGAACAATGGTCGACAACTATAAGAAAAGGTAGATGGCTGGGGACTTTTCAGGGTTGGGTTAATAGTACTCCTATAGAGTCCGCGTTTCTTCAAGCTGAAAAGAGGTTGAATCTATATTAACCATGACACATATTCTTGTTATTGATGAAGGATATTATGGAACTCAGTTTACTGCATTTTCACCTGAACTAGAGCACCTTAGGTGATGACCAATATGCAACAAGTGTACAAGTTGGTTTCTCAGGATATAATTTTCCCTCTTAGAGTCACTTCAATGAAAAAGAGCAACGAATCAGTATGCAAAAACAGACCAAGTGATTTTATTTATTTATCCACTGAAAATTTATATATTACAAATTATACCTTTTTTTATGCAATTACAAACTATACCTGTTTAGATTCTTTTTGCAAAAATCAAACTGAAATAAACTGATTTCTACTTTTCGACCCAATAAAATAATGCACAGTGTTGAAGACAGGGAATGCATAAAAAGGAAGAAGAAGAGAAGGAAAAAAGAGGTTCTTGCTGATACAAGACATTGATTTTTTTTGCAGATTTTTTTTATTACAAAGGCAAATTAACAGGAAAAATGTTCATTCTATCCACTCTTTTACTCTTATCATTCCTCACCCACAAACCATTCCTTCCTTTTGTTTTTTTTTTTCTAAAATCTATTTTCTATCCAATCCCATATTCTTCAATCTATCTCCTCATGTTTGTGTCTTTTTCTTGAGAGTCAAAAAAAAATTTGTCACCTAAACTACTTGATTAAGGAACTATAACAATATGTACAACTGGATTAAAGATAAAAAAGAAATTAAGGAATTAAAAAATATAAATTAAGTAACAAAAGCAAGACCGCAGAAAAATAAAACTATGAACTAGACGTATCAACAAACTAAATGCTCCAAAATTTAAAATGCCGTTACATTTCTATCCTTATATAATTTTATATATTTAAATTTGGCATGTTAATTAGCTAATAATAAAAAAAAACCTATCGAAATAACATTAACTGCAACTAAAAATTTCCTCAGCAACGCGCGGGCATGCGGCTAGTTGAGACTCAAATGCATCCGCTTTGTAGGATCAGCAGCATTTGAAGAAAAGGTTAGAGATCAACCCAGGTTGAAAACTCTTTTGTGGTGCCAAATCCCCTATAGGGTCCATTCTTGCTTATTCTAGATGGACTAGGATAAGCCCGGGCGTTCGTACCCTTAGAGATTGTTTTGACAATTTTGAAACAAGTCATTACAAAAAATTGCGAAGAAATTGATCTCTTTATACATGGTGGAGACTGCAACAGAACAATACTAAAATACTGAAAATAAAAAGATAAAGTAATTATAAAATCTTAAATACAATCATACATTTCAAGCTTTAAATACAGAAGAATACCTACGCAATCTTACCGAAAACGTAAGTCATCAGCATAAGGATAAAGCTCCTTAAATACACAATCTTACTGGAAAACAAAAGTTACCAACAATATTACCCTAAACATAGTATAGCTACTTTCACGCCAAGCTAGGATGTTAGCTACGCATCAGTTTTAGCAAACTATTAACCAAAACTTTTGAGGCTTATGTCCAAGTGAAGATGTCATAAAAAACCAGAATCTTGTTCGTCCATAGCCAGTCTTAGCTTAAAGGGTCTTTGTTCTGTCCTAGACTTCTCTTGGTTTCGTGTATAATGCAAGAAATAAGTTCACTATCCTTATTCAAGGCAAGAATCCTCCCTGTCTTGTTAGTTTCTGGTCCATCATCAAATCATCATAAAGTTTCTGAACCACCAACCACATGAGCGGCCACCACTGTAATTGCCGTAAACTGGCTGACCAAGTTACATGAACCTTAATTGGACTATTACAAAAAACAACCATATGATGAACCAAGGGTTATTCCCTTTGATTCAGTCTTAATTGACAAAGTGCTACCTTTTATTTTCCTGGGTCAAAATGAAAAAATGGGGCTTAAATAAAGTTATAAATACACGATTAGTTAACACGAAGCAAGAAGATGGTGATGCATGTGATGCTCGTGGCTTAATTGTTTACTATCCATCTCTTATCTTTTTGACAAATTATTTGGTTTACTCCTATGTCATGTAATTAATAGTATTAAAGAAGATATAAACAAAAAGGCCTGCAAGCAAATTCCTGATCCTTAATCACAGATTAGTGTGGATGTTTTATTCTCTATGCATCCTGGTGATTAAGTTGTGTTTGTGCGAATGTTTTATCTATTCTAGCTGGCTGCTCTGTTTTTATTCTGTCTTCACAAATATTAAAAGTGGCATATTCATGTTTTCAAACCTTGCAGATAGATTTTCCCATAGGAGGGATCTTTCCTGGGCGTCGTTTGGGCCATCGAAGTTCACTATCAAACAATGAAGTTGAGAATGCCTCTAGTTGATTTTATGTCGTTGACGCATGCGCCCTTGATAGATGGAGAGTTCCAAAGATTTCTTGGTTGTTGGAAAGGCTAGTCTCCTTCCTTGGATACAAAATGGATTGTAATCCCCATTGTGATAACTGTAATAGTAAATCCTCTCCTCGGAAGAGTTGCAAATTGGACTTGCTGATAGGGTAAGCACGCATGTTCCGGGACCGCAGGTCTCGAGACGTCCAGATCTTACTTAGTCGAACAGAGCTGAGCCTATGCAGCTTGTTGGGGTGAAGTTGGTGGACTATTTGGACCATAATGTTTATATCATCAGATTTTATCACAGACATTATCTATACCCGCGTGCATGTTGAGGCAATATAGAACGCATCTTTTGGCGTATTAAACCCGACAAACAGAGGTGGCGGTATCGATACTACCAATATTTGCCAGCTTCAAAACTGTTATGTTTTAACGCATCTTACCGTGGATCATCTGGGAAGAGAGATGCCCAAATCCCTAAATCTTAAGGAAGAGTGCCATGTAATTTGTTTCCAATCACCCAAAATATAATAGTTTCAAACCTGACAAATATAATAGTTCCGAACATGGCAAGTATTGGTATCGATACCGCCGGCCCTATTTATCGGGTTTAATATCCAAAAGATACATACTATGCTGTCCAATATGCACACGGGTACAAATAATGTCGGTCATAAAAATTATCATGGTCCACATAGTCCACCAATTTCACTCCAACAAGCTCCATAGCCCCAGCTTGCTTGATCACCAAGGTAAAATCTAGACATCCCGAGACCTACGGTTCCGATACCAACGGCCGGAGCTTACCCTATCAGCAAGTCCAGTTTAGAACTCCTCTAGAAACTGAATAGGATTTACTATCACAGTCACAAAATGGGGATAATAATCCATTAGGCAGTTGAAAATTATCTTTTTTTTTTATGGAAAGCGACGTGTTATTCATGATCAGAAGTAGTTAAAATGTCCTCCATATCCTCCATATCTTGAAATCAAACGACAAATAAAAGACATGAGCATGGATTAATAGTATCTGTAGGAATAATGACCAGTAAAGGAGCATCCACCACGAATACATAGATAAAAGGCGTGCACATGGTTGGCAAATGCAGCACAAATTCTTTTCCATTTTCAAGTTCACATGCTTACACCCGGTCAATAAACAATCACGCAAAATTGATCAAATATTGAAAGGGAGAGAATCATAATGGAAAGCAAATTTTAAGTTTTTTAGTATTTCTTTTCTGCTGTTCCAGGAATATGTACAAGTATTACACTGGACGTCTTAATTTTCATTCTAGACGGGGACAAATTTAGCTTCAGAAATTCAATTTCAGGGGAATGAGCATTTTGATACTGAACTAAACTCAGCCTTTTTTGATGCTAAACTCAGCTTTCTCAATAGCAAAATGCTAAAGGAAGCTCATACAACTAAGTATACGAGACACCCATGCCTAAAGAAATATTTCTGGTGGAAAAATATGAAGTAAGTGTTTGGTGTGTCCACAAGTTAAAAAGAACATAAAAAACTAGAATTCTACATATCTACCTCAGATAAGGATTGGGGGAGCTGTGCATTAAATATTACCTTTTGATCTATCTCAGGTAATACTAGAAGGAAAGAAAAAGCACAAAATGCTACGGATCTAACTTTTTTAAGTGAAGAAATTAAAGAAAATAAAGCGCTGACCATCAAATGTTACCTGTGGAAGCTGATAAGATCTGGTGGAGAGCAGCCTGCTGACAAGAAAAATATCAATGATGGACTTTGATGGGTTGGCTTGATGAGTACCCTTACTACTTAATTAACCCCATGTTGATAGATGCTTCAATTTCTGCAAATTAAGTTAACAGAACATCACTAAAGAAGGCCTCTGACTACTTGTAAGAAAAAATGTGGCTGCAAAAAAATTACAGTGATGAATTGTTGAGAGTCTTCAATACTTGATGATCCCATAATAACTTCCCTGTCTAATTTTCTTGTCAGCTTGTAGCATGCTGTCAGCTGAACACGTCAATCCACATTAGTCCAGACTCGGGAGATTATTAATAACAACAGACTTGCAAGCTGGGGAAAGCAATGAATAATCAAAATGCTCTCTTACCTCCGATGGAGTTGCTCCTCCAATAATAAGCACAAATACACGCCTGCCCATTTTGTTGCTTGATGACGAACGTTCTGGCACTCTCCCACTACTGGACAATGGAGAAGGAAAACAAAATAGGGAGAAAGATGCAAAATGCACAGAAACATAGAATCATAGCATTTTCAAGATGTTGTAAGGTGTGATCCTCTGACTGCAGAAATAAGTTCCTCCCATTACTCTTGGTGCAAACTGCTTATGGGGAAGCGAGTCTCCTTGAATGGCTACTTTCAGAATACCGGCATTGAGCCCATGATCGTGTTCTTCTTGATTTAACTGAATGAGAAGGAGTCCGTTTCACAAGAGTCGGAGATAACTCACAAGAGGTATCACTTGTTCCAAGTATACACACCTCTATCATGGGGTAATGGCACGTTTCCTCTGAAAATTAATCTGGCGACTGTGGTTTTCTGAGACCAAATTCTCAATTAAAAAGAAGCCAGTTACTTTTCTTTTACCTTATGAATGTTGAATTTCCGAGAGAATGTCTTACTGATGCTTTTTGTGGTATCTGCTGATTCCCGAAGCAATCTATTATGCACAGCTTCTATATCTTCAACTGGTAACTTTGCCAACTAAACAATTGAGGCATAAGGAGGGTCAAGGCAAATTTGGAGATCAAGTTTGTTACAAACATGTCATTTAGTTGCATAACATCAGCAAAGACAAATAATTCTAAAAGTAGAGAATCAGCCAACCTTCATTAACCTGTGGCCATTTTCACCCTCAAACTTTTCTTGAACACATCAGTGCCAGCTCCAAGCCAGAACACTTGCTGTTCTGGTTTTGTTCCAAGCATTGACCTCTTTGTATGCAAGTATTGCAGGTTATGGTCATTCAAAGCTTGCAGCCCTGATGAACGTGAATGAGCTATCTAGGCGCCTTAGGGTACTTGACAGGCTCTACTTGTTGTTTTTGTTTGTTTAATGCCAGTGTATAGAAGAATTGGGATTTGTAGATACCAAATCTCAGGTTATTGGTCAACCTGGTAATTGAAGCTATTACCTCAATGAAAGGGTTTCTGGATCTTTGGTCCCGATGAATTTTGCAATGATCAAACATGTATCAATAAAAATTCTACAGGCTTATGTTTTCTTATAGAGATGGTATGACCGATTTCTGAATAGTTCTAATATATCTCTTGTAGTGTCCTCACATGCCCTTTAGCATATTGAAAACCTCTCACTATTGTGGAACAACAATTGCCAGTATCAAGAAGTGAAGGTGGATCAAGATCAACCCAAGTGCTCTGGCTAGAGAACAGAACAATCATGTACCAGTAATGAAAAGTGGTGATATAAGTAAGCAAACAACAATACATCGTCGTTAGTTAATATCCACCCAAAAGTAAATTGAGTGCGGGGCATCCCCCCCAAAAGTAGAGTGAGTACGGGGCAACTGTAGCAAACACAAGCAAACTAAACTAAACTAAAGTAAATATAAAGACAACGCCGCCGCCCTAGGTTAAGTTAAAACATAACAAGCAAACTAAACTAAACTAAATTAAGCTAAAGACAACGCCGCCGCGGCCGACCTAGGTTAAGCTAAAACATACTAAATCATACATAACATACATTGGGTGATGGTGATTCTTTGCCCCTTCTTTTTAACATTCACGGCAATCAGCAATCACTACTTCCTTCACCACGCGACCATACTCATTTGTCGCGGCCTCGATCTTGTCGAGCAGCTCCAACCCCTCCACAACGTACCTGAAAACAGGGTACTGATAGTTCATCCTGTTGGGGAAACTCGGGTAATTTCCCCACAACTAGTGAATTTAACTGATTCGATAATTTCCAGGCAAGATGGCCTAGCCTATCTCCTTAGACAGAATTATCATTCCAAGATAAATCCCCAGGAAAGACTGGAGAAACAATGGTTCACTTAAATTCCAGCCTCCTAGGAAGGACTCACTTGCACAGTGTTATAATTCACTATTTATACCCGACAAAAGGCGGCTTAGCCGGCCAACAAAGAGATAAGGCGGCTTTGCCGGCCAACAAAGAAATAAAGAGGCTTAGCCGACCAATGTTGAATACTAAACAAATAAACAAATAGGAAAAAATAAAGGCGGAATAATAAAGAAATAACACATTCAAAATTGATAACGGAGTTCGACCAATTTTGCCTACGTCTCCGAAGCACCACTGAAAAAGGGCCTGCTCTTTTTACTTGGAGAAGAGTATTTAGTAAAATTTTTAGGATACAATGTACTCTTAATTTTGGGATGATTTCAAAGGGATGTGAGGGGTCTTATTTATAGACTTTTCCAACCCCTCACCCTTACTTCCTAATAGATGTGGGATTAGAAAAACACCACTATTCAATAATCTCCACCTTGGTATTTTGTAGTTCCATCAAATCTCTATCTTCTCAATCAAAAAAAGAATTTGCGGTGCTTCCAACTTGCGCCATCTGGCGCCAACTCAAAAGTGTAGGATATTGACCAAGTCTAAACAATGTTTAAACTTGGCCCCTGTCACCTCCTTGGTCATCATATCTGCAGGATTCTCTATAGTCAAAATCTTCTGGAGAAGTATCTCCTCTTCTTCGAGAATTTCCCGCACAAAATGATAGCGAACATCAATGTGCTTCGTCCGTGCATGAAAAACTTGATTCTTCGCTAAATGAATAACACTCTAACTGTCAACATATACTACAAGTTGTTTCTGACCAACCCCCAAGTCTTTTAGCAATCCATGAAGCCAAATTGCCTCCTTCACAGCTTCTGTAATAGCCATATACTCTGTCTCCGTTGTAGACAAAGCCACCGTTGACTTTAAAGTCGACTTCCAACTAACAGGGGCTTTTGCTAAAGTGAACAAATAGCCTGTCGTCGATCTTCGCTTATCCAAATCTCCTGCATAGTCAGAATCACAATATCCAACCACTCCTTGACCAAGTGATTCATCCTGCTCAAACATTAAGCCAACATCTACAGTATCTTTGATATACCGAAGAATCCATTTCACATCTTGCCAATGACCTCTGCCAGGGTCATGCATATATCAGCCCACAACACTAACAGCTTGTGAAATATCCGGTCTCGTACACACTATTGCATACATCAAACTTCTGACTACATTGGCATAAGGGACTTTTGCCATGTACTCTTGTTCTTCATCTATCTGTGGAGATAACTGGCTGCTAAGTTTCAAATGAGGAGCAAGTGGAGTACCTACAGGTTTTCAGTCTTCATTCATCCCAAAATGTTGTAGTAATTTCTTCAAATACTGCTTCTGTGTCAGCCAAAGCTTGCCTCTCTCTCTGTCCTTGCTTATCTCTATATCGAGAATCTTCTTGGCTTCTCCCAAATCCTTCATCTCAAACTCTCTACTCAATTGAGCCTTCAACTTGTCAATTTCGATTTTGCTCTTTGCTGCTATCAGCATATCATCAACATATAAGAGTAGATAGATGTAGGACCCATCTTATAGTCCTTTCAAATACATACAATGGTCTTATTCGCTCATTGTGTACTTCTGACCCATCATAAACTTGTCAAATCGTTTGTACCACTGTCTAGGTGATTGCTTCAATCCATATAACGACTTGTCTAGTTTACACATCCAATTTTCTTTACTAGCAGCTTTGTATCTATCTGGCTGAGACATATAGATTTCCTCCTTCAAGTCATCGTGTAAGAATGCGGTCTTGACATCAAGTTGAGCTAGCTCCAAATTCAACCGCGCTACCAAGGCCAACGAAATTCTAATGGAGGAATGCTTCACCACTGGAGAAAATACCTCATTATAATCAATTCCCTCCTTCTGAGTGTAGCCTTTAGCCACCAGTCTTGCCTTCAGGAAATCCTTCTTTCTTAGCAAATACCCATTTACACCCAATTGCCATCTTTCCGTTCGGTAGCTGTGTAAACTTCCATGTCTTGTTCTTCTGAAGAGATTCCATCTCCTCCTCCATTGCTTCTTTCCAACTTCTACTTTCAAAACTCCGAATGGATTCTAAAAAAGTGGAAGGATCATCATCAACAATTGGAAGTGCATAGGCCACCGTTTCTATGAGACGTTCTAGTTTTCGAACTTCCCATCTTGCTCGCTGAACGGCAATTGAATCCATCTGTTGTGGAGGTTCTTGGGTCGGAACCTCCTCTTCAACTACTCTCCATCTATCAATGAAGAATCACTACTGGTGCTCATCGTTGGTATCACCTTGGTATGCTCAAACTAAATCTGCTTTGCAATACACTCCACCTGCTGTGAAGTACCATCGGTTTCTTGTGGATTTACCTTAGTCAACATGGCAGATTCATCAAAGGTAACATCTCTGCTGATGATAGTTTTCTTTGCCTCTAGACACCACAGACGGTATCCCTTCACTCCAGCATTAAGACCCATAAATAGAGCCTTCTTTGCTCGTGGATCTAACTTTGATTCAGTCACATGGTAGTATGCAGTGGAGCCAAACACACACAAAGAATCATAATCTATAGCAGGTTTCCCATACCATACCTCCAAAGAGGTCTTGCCACCTAAAGCAGAATTTTGCAACCGATTAACAAGATGTTGAGCATATGTCACAGCCTCAGCCCAAAAATTTCTGCCTAGCCCAGCATTAGACAGCATACAACAAACTTTCTCCACCAATGTCTTGTTCATACGCTCTGAGACCCCATTCTGCTATGGTGTCTTCCTAACTGTGAAGTGTCGAACTATGCCACAATCTTGGCATACCTTCAGGAAAGGATCACTCGTATATTCTCCACCATAGTCTGTTCGGAGAACTTTAATCTTCCTCCCTGTCTGGTTTTCAACTTGTGCTTTCCACTTAAGGAAAATTCCTAGCACCTCATCCTTCTTCTTCAATGTAAACACCCAGACTCTTCTGGAAAAATCATCAACAAAGGTGACAAAATAGTGCCTACCTCCAAGGGATGGAGTCTTCGTAGGTCCCTATACATCTGAATGCACATAGTCCAAAATCCCCTTGGTTTTATAGATCGCAGTGCCAAACTTCACTCTTCGTTGCTTTCCCAGAACACAATGCTCGCAAAACTCTAATTTGCAAGTCTTTGTACCTTTCAACAATCCCTGCTTGGCAAGAATCTGCAAGGATTTTTCACCAGCATGTCCCAAACGTATATGCCATAGTTTTGTTGCCTTTGCATCCTTCTTGCTTCCAGAAGTAACTGCTGCTACTGCCCCAATTACTGTACTACCTTGGTAGTAATACAGATTATTCTTTCTCACTCCTTTTAACATCACCAAGGCTCCTGATGTTGCTTTAAGCATTCCATCTCTGATAGTGAGCATTAGGCCATTTGATTCTAAGGCTCCCAAAGAAATGAGATTCTTCTTCAACTCTGGAACATATCGAACATCTCTCAAGATTCTGGTGGATCCATCATGATTCCTCAGTCTGATTGAACCTATCCCGGCTGTTTTACATGGGTTGTCATTGCCCATATAAACAACCCCACCGTTGGGCTCTTCAAATTCAAAAAACCATTCTCGGATGGGACACATATGATAGGTGAAACCAGAGTCCAATATCCACTCAGCTGCTTGTGATGTTGAGGGTGAACTAACCAAAGAGACTTATGACTCCGCGTCACTCTTGCATTCTGCAACATTTGCATCTTCTGGAGTCTTTCCTTTCTTCTTCAACTTCGGCCAGTCTTTCTTCCAATGCCCTTTCTCGTGACAAAAGGCACACTCTTCTTTGGCAACTTTGCTTCTTGACTTGGATCTTCCCCTTCTCCCTTTTGACTGGCCTTACTGTCGTCCTCTAGTCACTAAGGCTTCATCTACTGCAGGTGCTTTGTTCTCCACTTTGTCTTGTTGTCTTAACTCGTAAATGTACAAAGCAGAACATACAGCCTCCAATGATACATTCTCCTTCCCATGAAGTAGCGTAGTTTCCAGGTGCTCAAATTCATCGGGAAGAGATGATAACAACATCAAAGCTAAGTCTTCATCTTCAATTACAACATCTAAATTGAACAGGTCTGCTACTAACTTTTTAAACAAAGTGATGTGTTCGTTCATCGTAGAACGTGGTTGATACTCGAACCAGAACAATCTCTTCTTCGTTAGAAGCTTATTCTGACCATTCTTCTTCAAGAAGGTGTCTTCCATTGCCTTCCACAGTTTGTGTGCAGAAACTTCACTGATATCGTCAGGTTTCTCTTCTTCAATAGCAACATCTAGTCTCTGCTGGAATAATGAGTCAAGGACCTCACACTGCCACATGCCAAAATGACTGGTACCGTCAAATATTTCCACAACAAGCTTCGAACTAGAAACTAGGATCCTCGACCATCTGGATGTGGAAGCCATCTCTCCTGACTGTGTATCTGATGTAGCCACTTTTCAACCTGCTTCCGCCGTTACAAAAGATCAAAAGATGTATTCAACAATTGCAAATAGCCCAAAGGGCGAACCTTCGGCTCCGCTACCACTTGTTGGGGAAACTCGGGTAATTTCCCCACAACTTGTGAATTTAACTGATTCGATAATTCCCAGGAAAGATGGCCTAGCCTATCTCCTTAGACAGAATTATCATTTCAAGATAAATCCCTAGGAAAGACTGGAGGAACAATGGTTCACTTAAATTCCAGCCTCCTAGACAGGACTCACTTGCATAGTGTTATAATTCACAACTTATACCCGACAAAAGGCAGCTTAGCCGGCCAACAAAGAGATAAGGCGGCTTTGCTGGCCAACAAAGAAATAAGGCGGCTTAGCCGACCAATGTTGAATACTAAACAAATAAACAAATGCAGAAAAATAAAGGCGGAATAATAAAGAAAGAACACACTCAAAAATTGTTAACGGAGTTCGGCCAATTTTGCCTACGTCTCCGGACCACCACTATAAAAGGGCCTGCTCTTTTTACTAGGAGAAGAATATTTAGTACAATTGTTAGGATACAATGTACTCTTAATTTTGGGATGATTTGAAAGGGATGTGAGGGGTCTTATTTATAGACTTTTCCAACCCCTCACCCTTACTTCCTAATAGATGTGGGATTAGAAAAACACCACTATTGAACACATCCACCCGCATTTGACGAAGGTGATGAAGAACCGAGACGAGTGCCAGCCATCGACTTTGCACATGGACAGGTTGTCGCGGCCTCTGAAGTTGGTGACGGCTTCCTCGCTGTCGAAGTCCTCGTGTGGCATTCTCAACTTGTCTCCTACCTTGTGTTTATCACAGTAATCAGCAATCTCAACTTGTTTTTTTCGTGTGGCATTCTGCAAACGAACTTTCTACGGCTTATTATGTGTTAGAACAATAGCCCTACGCTAGAGGGAGGGTGAATAGCATTTATCGGATTTAAACGAAATACGCAGGAAATTAATGCGGAATTTAAAACAATTGAAGGACACAAGCAATTTATCCTGGTTCACACACACACTACTTGTGTGGCTAATCCAGTCCTTCAAGAGACTCTCTTGAAGATTTCACTATCGACGTTAAGCTTACGGGTGCTTAACAAACCGTTACAACCTAGAGTTCTAGTCCCAAGAAACTTTAAACCTGAGAGTTCAAGTCACATGAACCTCAACACTCTTGCTTGAAGATACCTCACTTCAAGACTTCTCACACAAGAAGATATACCCTCTTCCTATGAATCTCAACAAGGGAACTAACCTCCCTTAAGGTGTATGCATACACAATTCAATCACTCAAACAAAGAACTCTCTCAAAGAGCAGATATGAGTGTACAAGTAAAGCTCTAAAAGGCAACTCTCAAATCCTCAATAGGATATTGGCTCAATTAAAATTTAGATGAATGTATCAATTGAATGCTTGAATGTGGAGAGTTGATTGGTAGTGAATCAGAGTTTAAAATGCTCAATTTGTAGCTCTGAAAAGTCATAGAGCCGTTTGAAATCCACCCAAGAAAAAGCTTTAAACAAAACATAGTGGGTGTTAAAAGTTGTCAGCAATAACGGCCATAACATCGATGTTTAAAGGCTCAACATCGATGTTTTGTCCAGTAAATTTGAATTTTTGGACTAACGGTAACTACAACATCGATGTTCTCAAACCCAACATCGATGTTATTTTGATTCTGTGTAAAAATCCTATAAAGCTTCATATGAAGAACATCGATGTTTTGCAAACCAACATCGATGTTATTTTACTTCTGTGAAAATGAGATGAAAACTGATGCTTGAAGAACATCGATGTTTAATTCACAACATCGATGTTATTTTGCTTCTGTGAAAAACGATTAAAGCTGACCATTGAAGAACATCGTTGTTATGAAATCCAACATCGATGTTTTGCTTATGTAAAGGTTATTTTCAAATGCAACGGTCATGAGAACATCGATGTTTAGGATGCCAACATCGATGTTATTTGCCTACTGCCAATTTTTGGAAAATTTTTTGAAGGTAGGAACATCGATGTTTAGAAGGCAACATCAATGTTATTTTGGCTCGGCAAAAACAAATTGAAACTGACCATTATGGAACATCGATGTTACAAATGGGAACATCCATGTTATGACTAATTTTAAACGCAACGGTCACTAGAACATTGATGTTTAGGATTCCAACATCGATGTTACTAGCCTACTGCCTGTTTTGGAAATTTGTTGGAAGGCAGAACATTGATGTTTTAAAACATAACATCGATGTTATTGACACAGAAAAACAGTTTGATGTTTGAAATAAGTTTATGTGATGCATGAGCAAATTTTATCTTATTTTGAGCCAATGTCCTAGAAGAGTTGAGTGTTATACCTTGTACAATTTTTGAATCTAACTCTTCTTTCTTGGCTCTTCAATTATTGTGCTCGTTCACTTGAATCCTTTGCTCTTGATTTGTTTCTTTTGCTTGAAGATTGATTTGCCTTCATTTCAATTCATTTCTTTTTGCTTCCTGAATAGTTTGTCAATATCAAAACCTATAAGAAGCAAGGAGGCATTAGTTCCAACAATTTCCCCCATTCTGATAATGACAAACAATTAGAAGTATATGCCAATATTTATAACACAATAATTCCCCCTATATTTTTCAAATTATGCTTCCCCCTATCTTGATGCATATACTTCTTCTTATCTTCCCCCTTTTGGCATTAGCAAAAAGAAATGGCAAAGGCAAAGCATTTAATTAAATTGAACATCAACACATAAACATAAGTTAAAAGTTAAGAGCAATGGTCCTTGTTCCCATCATCTTCCTCATCCTGATCATTAGCTTCTTCCTCATTATGTTACTTCTTCAGCAAGCCTTATTCCCCCTTTCTCTTGGTCCTAATGAGGGGTACCTGCAAAACAGAGTTAGGCGAGCCTCGGGTGCTCGAGTTAACAAAGATAATACACGAGCTTTAGTAAGATGAAACATGTGTCACAATTTTAAGGATAGTAAAAAAGCCTCTGCCCCCAAGAAATTTTTTTCTTGGAATTCTATCCTGCCTAGATGAGGAGTTATCTCCTTATTGTGAGTACACCGGCGCGAGAAAATGTCTTGTCAGTTGGACTTTGGTTGCCTCTGATGCCCAACTAATCAGACAGTAAATCCCGTGATGAATCAATAATGCAATTTAGGCCAGGATTTTCAACAAAGCAGATGCTTGATTATCTGAAAAATTTGGAGGTTAGTAATAAATGAATTGGTAAGTTGTTCAAAAAGAAATTTTTGAAAATCGAAGCAGTTTGGAGGGGCCTTCTTCTGAACGTTGTTCATGACACTCCACAGATAGGTAGGGGTCACCTCCTGAACACTTCTGGACACTTCAGAAATTGGTAGGGGTCACCTTCTGAGTGAAGAAGCAATACAATTGTGTTTATATAAATAGACATACGATAGAGCTCATTAAACACAGAAAATTTATAAGCCAATTTCTGAAAGAGAGTTAAAAAAAAATCAAAAGCAAAAATGCCTTCCCCTTCCACTGTATTTTTGTTGAGGGTGCAGCCGTAGGTAGGAGAAACCGATTAGCCTATAGTATTGTAAGTGAACCGCCTGAGGAGCTGGCTGTTGAACTAGGTAGGATGCCTCCCTTAGTATTTGTTGATGAGCTCTACTCCTCTAGGTTTTTTGTTACAGCCATGGAAGAAACTGTATTTCTTGAGAGTCAAAGCCCACTTAGAGCATCCTTCTATGGTACCGTCAATGCCACCATGTTCTTCATATCTAAAAGGCTTGAAAGTTTTCAACTGGAGTCTACCCATCAAACCTTAGAGCAAGGAAGTTATTACCGTCTATCAATGACTGCTCAGAGTGCTGCACAGGCCCCTGGCTTACCCCCGACGTGGCCAAAGGTTCGCCTGCTAGTGTGGAATTGTAGAGGAATCACGAGGCGCTCTGAAGACTTTGCAAGAATGTTGAGAGACCTGAAGAACCAGTACAAGCCGAACATGGTGCTGCTTACCGAGACATTATGGCAACCTGGCGAAAACCACGGGGTCATCCCTCTCCGTTTTCCATCAGTGAACCGGTTTGAAATCCCTAGCCAGAATAACACGGGTGGAATGTGGTTTGCATGGAACGATAGTGTGAGGGTTAATATAGTCAGTGACCCCAATAGCTTCTCTGTAACTGCTGTTCCAAATCGTTAGGAGCTAGATTATGATAATTGTAATAAGTGTGTTTTAAGTTCCAGCGGCTGTACTCAATCTTTATAATCAATAAAAGTATTTATGTTTTCAGCATGTGTATGACATAAAATTCTTCCATGTGAGTGTTCATCAAACAAGCTAGTGTTTCTTAATTTGATCAATTGTACACTAACTACATGCTTATCTTAAATTGAAAGAAATCTGAATATTCTTCCTGAAACATTTAGTCATGAGCATGCTACCTAAATTTCTTAACTTAAGTGAGAAAGTTAACTTATTTCTAAGCTGTGAAAATGCAACAAAGGCAGAACATCGATGTTCAAGAATGTGATATCGATGTTTTTGACTACTAGACAGAAATTTTAAACAGCTTGGAATGAATAACATCGATGTGTAGAAAACGAACATCGATGTTTAACGACTACTGGAAAAATAAAGTTCTTACCGAACATCGATGTTTGATACAAAACATCGATGTGCATGCTCGATTTGTGGCTCGGTGCTCTCGTTGGAACATCGATGTTGACGACACAACATCGATGTTTTTCAGCTACTGGTTGAAAAACACAAGTGAGCTGAAAGATATGAAACATCGATGTTGCTTATTAAACATCGATGTTGTCATCTTTTGGTCCGGTTTTGCACTATCACTCAACCTTGCATTTCTACCGAAATCGAACAGGTGGTTCCACATTTTAGAACTTGGATGCTTCTTTTGTCATTTGCTTGGAGCATCCGCAATCAAGGTACCAAAGTACACTTGATGCCTTCAAGCATACCTGCAAGACAATTTAGCAAGATTTTGGTACCCAAATCTTTTTGGGTCCTTGCGGGTTAGGAACATAGTAGTGATGAGCTTCTTCTTGAGCCCAATGCCTATGCCTAGTAAAGCAAACAGGAGCAATGCGTCCTATTCTATTGCAATAATGGCAAATTACATTTGGATTATGCATTCTCCTTGATTGATAATAGTTGCCATATTGCCTATGTTTATGCAATCTATTATACTTGTCTTCCTTAGGTATAACCCTGTTTTTCCTAGGTTGAGCTATGTGTGTCCTAGATTTAGTGTAATGAGATTCTCCATTCCTGCCATTGTAGGCATACATTTTAGCATAATGAGATTTTCCACTACTTGCATTTGATCTTGTATTTTGAGCATGTGGCCTTCTATGATGAGTACATGATCTTGTGTCATGAACTTGTGATCTAGTATGATGAGTAGAAGATGAAGCACCATGTTTACGTGTCTTAGCATTAAGCACAGTAGGTTTGACATCATTTGACACATTAGATGCACCTAATCCTTCTTTCTGTGTTAGACTTCTTTGTTGTCCTAGGAGAAGATTAAGACTATCTCTACCATTTGTAAATTTCTCTAATGTTTTCTTCAAATCATCAACTTGATGCTTAAGAGATTCATTCTCTTTTCTCAATTCAACACAAGCACATACATTAGAGGAAATCTTCTCATTAAGTTCATTGCAAGACATACTAAGAGCATGCTTTTCCTTTTCAAGCTTATCAATTTCACTTGATAACTTATCCTTATCATGTGATAATAATTCTACATTATTTTTTAAGGTCTTGTTCTGTTTCTTTAAGTTCTTATTAACTTTTGAGACAGAAATGAATTTACTATACAGTTCACTAAATGCATCTTGCAGCTCGTCAAATGTATAATCATCACTCGAATAGGAAGTACTTACCTCTTCCGGAGATTCTTCCTTTGCCATGAAACAGAGGTTGACAGTCTCATCTTGCTTGCTGTCAGTTTCTTCATAGATCATTCCCAGCATTTCCCACATCTCCTTGGCTGTTGCACAGCACGAGATTATTTGATAGTCATTCGAATTGACCGCACATTGGAGCATGTGTATCGCCTTGGAGTGGTTTTCGATTCTCTGGATGTCATCTTCGTTGTACCCCGCTTCCGTCCTTGTTGGAACTTGAACACCATTCTTTGTCACCAGCCAAGCTACAAAATTATTGGCTTGGATGAAAATTTTCATTCTTTCCTTCCAATATGCGTAATTTTTCCCATCAAAGAACGGTGCACGGGTAGTGGATTGTCCTTCAGCGATTCCTGCATACAAATAACTTGAAGAAGCCATAGAAAATTTTCTCTCAAACGGTTAAGTCTTTCAGAGAGTTAGGCTCCGCTACCAATTGTTAGAACAATAGCCCTACGCTAGAGGGGGTGAATAGCGTTTATCGGATTTAAATGAAATACGCAGGAAATTAATGCGGAATTTAAAACAATTGAAGGACACAAGCAATTTATCCTTGTTCACACACACACTACTTGTGTGGCTAATCCAGTCCTTCAAGAGACTCTCTTGAAGATTTCACTATCTACGTTAAGCTTACGGGTGCTTAACAAACCGCTACAACCTAGAGTTCTAGTCCCAAGAAACTCTAAACCTGAGAGTTCAAGTCACATGAACCTCAACACTCTTGCTTGAAGATACCTCACTTCAAGACTTCTCACACAAAAAGATATACCCTCTTCCTATGAATCTCAACAAGGGAACTAACCTCCCTTAAGGTGTGTGAATACACAATTAAATCACTCAAACAAAGAACTCTCTCAAAGAGCAGATATGAGTATACAAGTAAAGCTCTAAAAGGCAACTCTCAAATCTTCAATAGGATATTGACTCAATTAAAATTTAGATGAATGTATCAATTGAATGCTTGAATGTGGAGAGTTGATTGGTAGTGAATCAGAGCTGAAAATGCTCAATTTGTAGCTCTAAAAAGTCATGGAGCCGTTTGAAATCCACCCAAGAAAAAGCTTTAAACAAAACATAGTGGGTGTTAAAAGTTGTCAGCAATAACGGCCATAACATCGATGTTTAAAGGCTCAACATCGATGTTTTGTCCAGTAAATTTGAATTTTTAGACTAACGGTAACTACAACATCGATGTTCTCAAACCCAACATCGATGTTATTTTGATTCTGTGTAAAAATCCTATAAAGCTTCATATGAAGAACATCGATGTTTTGCAAACCAACATCGATGTTATTTTACTTCTGTGAAAATGAGATGAAAACTGATTCTTGAAGAACATCGATGCTTAATTCACAACATCGATGTTATTTTGCTTCTGTGAAAAACGATTAAGGCTGACCATTGAAGAACATCGATGTTATGAAATCCAACATCGATGTTTTTCTTATGTAAAGGTTATTTTCAAATGCAACGGTCATGAGAACATCGATGTTTAGGATGCCAACATCGATGTTATTTGCCTACTGCCAATTTTTGGAAAATTCTTTAAAGGCAGGAACATCGATGTTTAGAAGGCAACATCGATGTTATTTTGGCTCGGCAAAAACAAATTGAAACTGACCATTATGGAACATCGATGTTACAAATGGGAACATCGATGTTATGACTAATTTTAAATGCAACGGTCACTAGAACATCGATGTTTAGGATTCCAACATCGATGTTACTAGCCTACTGCCTGTTTTGGAAATTTGTTGGAAGGCAGAACATTGATGTTTTAAAACATAACATCGATATTATTGACACAGAAAAACAGTTTGATGTTTGAAATATGTTTATGTGATGCATGAGCAAATTTTATCTTATTTTGAGCCAATGTCCTAGAAGAGTTGAGTGTTATACCTTGTATAATTTATGAATGTAACTCTTCTTTCTTGGCTCTTCAATTATTGTGCTCGTTCACTTGAATCCTTTGCTCTTGATTTGTTTCTTTTGCTTGAAGATTGATTTGCCTTCATTTCAATTCATTTCTTTTTGCTTCCTGAATAGTTTGTCAATATCAAAACCTATAAGAAGCAAGGAGGCATTAGTTCCAACAATTTCCCCCTTTTTGATAATGACAAACAATTAGAAGTATATGCCAATATTTATAACACAATAATTCCCCCTATATTTTTCAAATTATGCTTCCCCCTTTCTTGATGCATATACTTCTTCTTATCTTCCCCCTTTTGGCATTAGCAAAAAGAAATGGCAAAGGCAAAGCAATTAATTAAATTGAACATCAACACATAAACATAAGTTAAAAGTTAAGAGTAATGGTCCTTGTTCCCATCATCTTCCTCATCCTGATCATTAGCTTCTTCCTCATTATGTTACTTCTTCAGCAAGCCTTATTCCCCCTTTCTCTTGGTCCTAATGAGGGGTACCTGCAAAACAGAGTTAGGCGAGCCTCGGGTGCTCGAATTAGCAAAGATAATACACGAGCTTTAGTAAGATGAAACATGTGTCACAATTTTAAGGATAGTAAAAAAGCCTCTGCCCCCAAGAAATTTTTTTCTTGGAATTCTATCCTTCCTAGATGAGGAGTTATCTCCTTGTCGTGAGTACACCGGGCGCGAGAAAATGTCTTGTCAGTTGGACTTTGGTTGCCTCTGATGCCCAACTAATCAGACAGTAAATCCCGTGATGAATCAATAATGCAATTTAGGCCAGGATTTTCAACAAAGCAGATGCTTGATTATCTGAAAAATTTGGAGGTTAGTAATAAATGAATTGGTAAGTTGTTCAAAAAGAAATTTTTGAAAATCGAAGCAGTTTGGAGGGGCCTTCTTCTGAACGTTGTTCATGACACTCCAAAGATAGGGTAGGGGTCACCTCCTGAACACTTGTGGACACTTCAGAAATTGGTAGGGGTCACCTTCTGAGTGAAGAAGCAATGCAATTGTGTTTATATTAATAGACATACGATAGAGCTCATTAAACACAGAAAATTTATAAGCCAATTTCTGAAAGAGAGTTAAAAAAAAATCAAAAGCAAAAATGCCTTCCCCTTCCACTGTATTTTTTGTTGAGGGTGCAGCCGTAGGTAGGAGAAACCGATTAGCCTATAGTATTGTAAGTGAACCGCCTGAGGAGCTGGCTGTTGAACTAGGTAGGATGCCTCCCTTAGTATTTGTTGATGAGCTCTACTCCTCTAGGTTTTTTGTTACAGCCATGGAAGAAACTGTATTTCTTGAGAGTCAAAGCCCACTTAGAGCATCCTTCTATGGTACCGTCAATGCCACCATGTTCTTCATATCTAAAAGGCTTGAAAGTTTTCAACTGGAGTCTACCCATCAAACCTTAGAGCAAGGAAGTTATTACCGTCTATCAATGACTGCTCAGAGTGCTGCACAGGCCCCTGGCTTACC